>CAUYQV010049753.1:0-11053 GCA_963574575.1 Galagoides demidoff | reverse complement strand
AAGCATTAGCATCCCAGCAAGCACATTTGATTGAGAGAATCTGCATACGTATCTTCTGATAAATCCCTTTTTGTTTATATTCCTAATACTATTCATAATGTGTAAATATAATAACCAGTTGTTTATAAGTACAAATTCCCTGCCTTGGAAAAATAAATATTTATTTCTGGGATAAATCTTTAAGAAGCTTACTAACAGCATGAAACACACAAAATTCAAGCATAGTATTGTTTGGGGTCAACTTTTTTTTTTTTTTTTAGGTGATAATAATTTTAGAAACTCAAAGGGAGATTTTTGGTTGCAAGTTTCAATTTAAAGTATTCATTCATTTAAATATTAATTCAGCACAACTTTCCACAGAATCGACGCTGGTATGTCCATGTGGGTCAGCAGCCCATTCTCCTGGAGGCAGGCCGAGGTGGACACTAAGGGAACCAAAGCCCAAGGTCACAGCTCTCCTTTGGAGGTGTGAACAGAGGCTGCCAGAGAAATGGTTTTGAGCATTCTGCTTGTGCATGAAGTGTTCAGTAAAATTCAGTAAAATTGCAATTTGTTTTTAAAGTCCTTAAGGAAGCACTTTATATAATGAGATGTAAATATTTCTTGTCCCTATATTGAAGTTGCAGTATTCAATGTCAGGTATATATTTAGAAACTATTTCTTGAAAGACCAAATTATCCTTTCTTGTAGGGTACAGCACAGGCAAATGTTTTGCTTCTGAGGATCAAGTATTAAGGCAGGTAGAGCTTTACGTCAGCATCTAATATACAAAAGATCTGAGTAAGCAAATGGATAAGGTAAAAAGAACAGCAAAGGGGATATTTATCCAACATAGGAAGGTAAAATAAAACAACAAGAGGACAATTTGCATGGGACTCAATGCTAATTAAAGAAAATATATTTATTTATTGAAGCAGTATTTGTGAAATCTTTCCTAACTGAAATTTTTTGAACCACTTGACATTAATTATATGATTAAAAGTAATAGGAAAAGTAAAATTATTTGCTTGTTTAACTTTAATGATTAAAGTCAAGATTGTCTTTCAGACTTATTCTTAAATAATTAAAGATTTATTTATATTAATATATTTCTTTAAAAGTACACTTACTTGACAGTATTACATGATTTTTTAAAAAATAACTCACATGTTGTGAAAGATAAGAAAAGATCGTTTAACACATGCTTTTGTAGAGAGGAAAAAGAAACATTTTTGGTTAGACCATTAACTCTTGTTTTTGTGTTTCTATCATGACAATGTCTAATATTGATTGAAATTTTGCTAATTTCAAGCCTATTTAGATGCCAAGTAGCCTCTACCAGAAAGCAAAGTTCTGTTTAACATTGGAGCCTCATACTGTAGCCAGCGAGTGAGCAGAGAGGTCGTGTACATATCACCCTGGGAGAGAGTTAACAAACTGCCAACCTCAGAACTGGGTAGAAAGAGTAACTGGATAAAAGATGCAGGAAGGCAATGCTACTGATGGAGACGTGACATTCTGTGTCTTCTTCATTTTTCTTACCATGAGGCAGGGAGAGAGAGAGAGAAAGAGAAAGAGAGAGGGAGGGAGAAAGACAGAGAAGGAGAGAGAGAGAGAGAGGGAGAGAGAGAGAGAACACGTGTGCCCTAGCACACACTCACCAACTCTGGAACTCTGGAAGGCTACAGGGAAGGGACATGTCCTAAGAATGACAGGGGTTTTAAATAATCTCTATCCTTCCAAGTAGCAATTATCATCAGGGTGCCCCATGTTAGAGATAAGGAGGACATGGAAGAGGGATGCCACCATCTCCTTCAACAGGCAGAGCAAATGAAAGCTGCCCAACATCAATTTTGAAAAACTGCAAGGACATTAAAGCCTCAGATAAAGCAAGTGCACAGGGGTGTTTGGGTAAACCTTTCTCAGTTTATAACATTTTTATTTTAAAATTGTAAATGCCATTAGGCATGCCAAGGGCAGAGAGGGTGGTAGAGAGGTAAGTTTGGAAATTGTACATGTGATACCCTTATTGGAGGTTTCACAAGGTCAGCAGAAAACAGACCTGTTTAAATTTGTCTAATCCAGCATGTCTCCAACTAATTTTGGATTTCTGTCTTTATAATATTTTTAGTAACACCCTAAAAATCTGTGTTCTTAGGAACTCTTGTTTGGAAACTGCTGAGTTTTAAAATAAGCATTAGAATCATTCTGGAAATGAAATATGGCCCTGGGTTATTAAACAATGATAAATGAGCATTAAAGACTAATGAGAAACTGTCAATTCCACTTACAAATTTACATTATGTTAAAATGTGTATTAAATTATCATATACTTTAAGATATAATATGGATAAACATAAATATAAATAAATATACAGATACATTGTTCTATTTTTATCTCTTACATATAGTAGGATAAATTTACCATTTGGGACAGTTAGTCATGGATATTCTAACTACAGTTAAGGCATCCGGTGACACCTATTATGTAGCAAACATTTAGATTATAAATGGATTCTGAAATAATCACCTGTCAGAGCAATACACATGATCAAACTCTTAACGAAGAATAATGACTTTGTATATTTGTTGTAGATATTATATATGTTTAGAATATTTTTATATATTTTGTGTATTGTATATTATACATAAAATAAATAAATACACAAATATACATCATAATTGTAAATTATTTTATACATTCTGCATATTTTGTATGTAAAGAGAAGGTTTTTAGAAGCAAAATGCCCAGCCAAGCTAATAGTGAACCAATGTGCCAAAACAAGGCAAGAAAACAAATTCTCATTATTTGCTACAATTTAACTAATAGTGTAAAAGTTTCTTCTTTCTTTCTTTCTTTCTTTCTTTCTTTCTTTCTTTCTTTCTTTCTTTCTTTCTTTTTTTTTTTGAGACAGGCTCTCACTTTATTGCCCTTGGTAGACTGCTATGGAGTCACAGCTCATAGCAACCTCTAACTCTTAGGTTTTGGAGATTCTCCTGCCTCAGGCTCCCAAGTAGCTGGGACTACAGGTGTCCACCACAATGCTCGGCTAAACATTTCTTATTTTAGAATATCACAAGAAGGCAGCAGAATAGATTTAAGACATTTTCCGCATTGCCTGGTGATGTTGGGTAACTCTCTTCAATCATCTGGACCTCCGTCATCCAGGCAGGAATATTAAATAAAGTCTACAGGAATTTGGGGCTCAAAGAGGGGAGAACTCTGTATGTCATCCCTTTAATTTCCACCTTCATTCAAAATGGAAAAGAGACAAGTAAGAGTGCACATTCATTGTAAGTGTAGAAACTGAGGCCAAAGAAAGAAATGTAGCTTTACTCTGTGGGACTTTGTCCAAGGCACTTACTCTTCATTCTACTAGGCCTTGCGTTTCAGTGCATATCTGCTATGTGGGTCTTTATGAAAGTTTTGAGATACACAAAAATTGAAAAAATGTAAAATCTGCACAATGGACACAAATTAAACTCTCCCAGCAACACCAATAAGCAGGGCAATCTGTAACCGGTACAGGTGAATCGGAAAGGATGTTATGGACTTGTGTTTCTTGGAAGGGAAACAATGGACCATAACACAGTCTATGTCAAAACTTTTGTAGTGATCCACATGTTCGATAAAAAGGAATTTTGTTTTCATTCTTTTAGTCAGAACTACAACAATGCAAGAACATTTTGAGCCCAAATCCTAATAAAAGTTGTTTGAGAGAGACGGTTACACAAGACATGACATTTTCCCAGAAGCAGCTATTTGGGGGAGACATTCAAATTCAAAAAGAAAACACACATGCAGCCACACACACACCTGTGTACTGAGAAAAAATGAGAAGGAAAGCTGTTAATTTACAAAGAAAAACCTACAAAACACAGAGGAAACTGTTACAGGCCTTTGCATGGAGGGTTTGTTTTTGTTTTTGTTTTGCAGGCAGAATCTCACTTGGTTGCCCCAAGCTAGAGTGCCCTGACATCAGCCTAGCTCACAGCAACCTGAAACTCCTGGATTCACTGTAGTCCAGTTACTGGGGAGGCTGGGGCAGAGGGATCAAATGGAGATTTTTACCAAGTTCCTGGTGTTTGTTGGGAAAGGAATTTTAACCTGCACCTCACGAGCAGAGCAAACAACAGATTTTATTGAAAGCAGAAATACCCTCACAGGGAGGAGAGGGTGGGGCTTGAAAATAGTCGCTGTGGTCTATTAAGTATAGGGTATAAATGTCTTAACACAATAATTAAGTAAATGAGATGAGGTATATATTAACCAGTGTGATATAAGCATTCCTAATTCTGTATGAAATCAGTACATTGTACCCCATAAATGCATTAATGTATACATGATCAATGTGTTTATGATTTAATAAGAAAAATACTGAACATAAAATTAAAAAATAAAATAAAAACAGATTAGCAGGGAAAAAAAAAAGAAAATAGTAGCTACAGCGAGAGGAAGTGGTTTTAGATCTTTCATAGTCTTACTCATTGAGGGGAAGGGTATTTAAGGACAAGAGCTGACTTTTACTACGAATGGCAGTAGTAATTCCTAGAATTGTGTTCCTTCCCATTTTCATATGGTTGTTTCAAAACTATTGTGATTTCGAGGGTGGAGAAATTTTACCACCACAATATACATAATGTCTAATTAGCCAAAAGTTCTTGCAGGTGGCAGAGACAGATGAGAAGCCTGTTGCAGGCAGTTCTTGCCTGTGGTTATCAGCCCTCCAGGTAGCTTCTGTTGCTTATTTTAACACCTGTCCTCAAGACTCTGCATCTGGTCTCAGCCCTGTCTCATAGTCTCCAACTCTAACAAAACAGAAGTTTGTGAATGAAATGATTTTCTTATCCTTTGAATCAAAGCTCACGTTCCTTGAGAGTTGCACCCCCCACATTTACCTCTTTGGACATCAGAACCCAGGATATAACCAAGCCCTTGCAACATGGTGGAAAACACACACACAAAACTACCTTTGGGTTGTTTGCTTGATTTATACCGCGGTGCTATATTCATCCACGTATTACTCATATATGTTCATTCATTTGCTCATTTATCAGTTTCATCTTTTATTCATTTGTAGCATATTGTGGTTAAAGACTAGAATGTGGAACAAAGTTAAAACAATAAGAACCTTTAAGTCCTTGGCATGGCCAAAGCTCTGCTCTTGATTGTTTCTGTTATCTCTGCTAGCAAGAAGACTGTGAGGAAATTGCCACGTGGGCAGCAGGCTGGGAGAATCAATAGGCTTCGTTATCACTTATTCCCAGCTGCGGTGCTGCTGTTGGCCTGGCTGCCAAGCACTCTCACCTCTTGGGAGACACCTAGAGAGGTTAATTAGTTTACAGCTGGCCATAATTAGGAGCAAAAGACAGCAGGAAAGAAATTCCTAGGAAGCCTGACAAAGAGCATATGCAGAGGTGAGGCTGTCAGCTTGAGCAAACCACAGTTTTTGAAATAGAAATTACGCAACTAACAGCTGGAGATATGCCAGGTAAGGCCATGATTACAAGGGATAAGAGATAGGCGGGTAGAATGGCACAGTCTTGAGAAGCTGCAGTGTGAGGGAGGCATTTTGGTCTTTGTTTGGCGTTGCCATCCCTGTGAACCAGTTTCTTTCACAGGTAAAATGAGGTGGTTGTTCTGAACAGGACCAGGGCTTAAAGCTCTGATTTCCTTAATGACTAAAATGCTCTCACAAGTTGTTATAATGACAAAATATAGACTTCAGTCAATTTATTCATAGCAACAATAACAACAGTTACTAACTCTATGATTTAGCCACAGGCTCAGTACTAAATGTTTTATCTGAGCTCCACAGCAACCATGAACAGTGGATGTTAGAGACACCACTGTGTGGATGAGAGAAATAAGATTACAGAAGGAGGGGTCACTTGAACCAAGCCCCATGCTTATCACTAAATGAACCCAAATGCAGATTCACAAGTTTTAGACTCCAAATTGCCCCACCCACCATGTCTGCAGGTGTCCATCAGTCTGTATTTAATTCTGCTTTCTAACAAGCCTCATAAGGAACAGGCTAGACTCAGGGACTGTCTCCATCTCGCTCATCTATCTTATATTTCAATAATGAAAGGTGCCAACAGAGAAAGGAGAAAAAAGTTCTTGAGAGAGTACTTAGAATCTTATTGGGACCAATAGCACCATAGTGTAAATGAATCTCAATTTGCTCCAAGAGCTTCTTTGGTTGGTGACCCCATCTAACAGAAAACACAAACTCCAGAAGTAGGAGAAGGAAGGTTTTCTTGAAGCATTTCCTCAATTCAGGTGGCTCTCTAAGGGTTAGTACACCCCTCTGAACTACTTAGCCCCAACCACATATGATGATCCCCCCAGGCCTCTCTATCTCTTCATTCTTTTGATGGTGCCTAAATACTCCTATGAGACAAAGTTAATTGGATAAAAAGTCATATGTATAATACAGTACTATAAATATACATACATACATATGCATATGCACATATACACATTATATATGTACATGTCGAGTAGCCCTTACTTGAAACGCTTGGCACCAGATGTGTTTCAAATTTGGATATTTTTTGGAAGCTCAACCTGTGTGCTTATATATGAAATAATATATTATATCACTAATACTGATTGAGTGTGGTTGGTGTATCAATGTTTTATAGAAAGAAAACCCACTTTCTTCCTAATTTCTAAGTTTTTAGTAGACATATTGTTTTATGTAAAATTTGTAAACCACTCAGGAAAAGGCACAAGTAATGCAAAAAACCAAAAAGTAACTACTTCCTGCTTAATCAGTCATTGTCTATTTTTGGTATATATTTTACTGATTGCATGATGACAAGTGGTCATATTTTCAAAATTAGCAAATTTAATTCTGATTGACACACAACCCCAGTGAGACAATGTTTTTATTAATACTCATTTCTTATCTCCATCTAATTGGATTTTCAATAGCAAATTCTGTAGGTGAATCCAGAGAAAAACTACCCAAACAAAATAAAATTGGGACAATACATCATAAAATGGAATATTACATAAACTTGTTTACTTTTATCTTGTGAGGGGTATTGAACATTCCTAAATATGTGACACAGTGGAGTAGCTTTCTGGGGGGTGGTATGATAATAACAGGTCAGATACCTTAAACACACAAAAATGAATAAATTAAAAGGAAAACACCAATTGAAATGGTGCTGGAAGTAATTTAGACGTTGGCAAGGGCAAATCAAACCCGGTCGTATAGACCTCAGTAGAGGAAATGAAGAAATACTATTTATGAGCCTTTAAGGCAATATAACCCCTGGAATGAAATGAACAGGGCCATGTGAAATAAATAACATGTAGTGTTTGTGCAGTATTCAGGATTTTATTCCTTTTTCAATATTTGCTATTACATATTTGAACATCGTAACTGGAAGTGATAGATCACTATGTTATCTGGGATTACATAGGATAGCTGTCTCAAGACAAGAAATTAAAGGAATCAATGGGAAAACAAGAACAGAAGCTCAAAAAAAGCACCTGCTTTCTATTAGGTGTCTTAATTAGAAACACATATAAATTGACTTGATGAATGACCCCCCAAATCTCACAAATGAGAAAATGCTTTCCCCGGACAACTACTTGTTAGAGATGTGAGCCTCATAACTCTTTCTACAATTCTTCACTGACCCAAGTGTTAGGTGTGCATGTCATTCATGGCTCAAGCATGATTTGTAGGTTATTCCTTCTGAAAATTCTACCCGTCAGACTGTCTGCATTGCTCACTCCTTCACACATTAGCTTACTCACAGAGCTTTGTTGCTATCCATGCAGGCTAGTTTCTAGGCAGAGAAATACAGAGATAAATAAAAGAGAATCCCTGCCCTGCAGTACTTCACAGCCTAGTAGGGACGACAGACAAAAAAAAAAAAAAGCGATTAAAAATAATGAGCTATCTGCTCTAATCACAAAGCACTTCTGTATGCGTATAGGATAGGGGGCACTCACCCTTATCTAGAACAATGTGTAAAAAGATTTTACGGAGGAAGAGACATCAGATCTGAAATTTTGAAGACAGCTTGATGTTGGTAAGGAAATAGTGAAAATTGAAAGAATTTCCGGCAAAAAAAATAAGTGCACAAAGATTCAGATGTCAGAGAGAATACTGGATTCACGAAGCTGTGAATACTTCAGTATTGCTGGAAAGTCCAACCCCCTGGGAATAATGCAGACATTGTGGCTGCCGAGGTATGATGGACCAGGGAATTTAATGGCACGCTGTTCCACCTTGTCCCACATCTTGGCGCTTTTACAAAACTGTAACTTACATAGGAGCCCTTATTTCGCTATTTTGCCCCTGCCCACTCTGCTTTATGTTTCTACCCTGACAACCAACTTTAGGTCTTTGGAGGGAGACGTAAATACAAGTAAGAATTGCAGTAAACAATGAAATGTACTATTAGACAGATTCTAGAAATTTGGACTAGGTTTTCTACCCCTAGAATATCTCAGAACCAAGAAGAAGATACTAAGAGAAGCACGAAGTTGGACACCTAGATCTGGTCAGTTAGTCACCTGTCTGTGTAGATGACAGCAATGATGAGAGTCTGCGGTAATGCAGGACATGAGAGAAGGGCCAGAGGGAGCACTGGTGCTGACACTGAGCTGCTCTGCAGCCTGGGACACACTATACCTTGTAGCCACATCCATAGTCATTTGATTGATTGCATCTCGGGCACTGTTCAGGGAAGAGGAGGAAACAGGCAGTGACAGTGGATGTATGTTGGGAGGAGGGAGGAGGTGAGATGGCAGCGTCTACACCAGGATTATCAAGGAGTGGAGTATGGCTAGACCCAACGAGGTGGGGAAGGCAGGGTGGCTGGAGAGAGAGGTAGGGTCGGTAGAAATCCTTAGTTTTCCACTTGTCTTGGATATCATCCTGATGGAAAGGAGAAGACAGACAGTGAATGGTTTTAAATCCAATAGCTATGAATGATAAGGCAAGGGAGATGGACTTCAGGCAGGGCTACAAGTGGTGGAAGTAAAAAAGCCAAACCATGACTAGAATCAAAGAAGCATTTGAAGCAATACGTCACCTCATTCATCTCTCGCTTGGAGTTTTTCCATGTATTATACTGAGGTACCATTTTATATATAATAAAATGCATTCACCTGAAGGACTCAGTTCAAGGAGTTTTGGCAATTGATCTTGTGATAATGTATTTCTAGATTCTTTCTTCCCATCTGTCAATCTAATAGTGTGTTTTTAAGTAAATACCACAATATCTAGATTATTGTTACTTGAAGGTAAATTTTGGATTCGGGTTATGTAGTCTTTCAACTTTTTTTTCCCCTTTTTTCTCTCTTCTTTCAATTTTTTTTTTTTTTGGTGTGTTTAAGAACAATTAACATAAGATTCATCCTCTTAACAAAATTTTAAGTGTATAAAATAATATTTTTGTTAATAGATACAACTGTTGGTTGAGTTTATAATTTGGCTACTTTAGAGACCTTATACATGTAAAATCATACAGTATTTGTTTTTCTATTATTGGTTTTCACCATCAAATTGACTTATTTCACTTACATTGTGTCCTCAAGGTTCATCCATGTTGTTTCATATGGTAGAATTTCCCTTAAAGGGTGAATAGTATTTTATTCTATGCATTGTCTCCATCCATTTATCTGTCAATGGACATTTAGGGTTTTCTATATCTTTTCTTTCGTGAGTGGTACTGCAATGCACATAGTAGTACCAGTACCCTTTTGAGATACTGACTTACTTTTTTTCTCATGTGTGTGTGTGGATGTATACTCAGAAATGGGATTGCTGAATTACATGGTAGTTTCATTCTTAATTTTTTGAGCAAAATCTATACTGTTTTCCAGAGTGGCTACATGATTATTCAGTCCCAGAAACAGTGTGCAAGTATTCCAGTTTCTCCACATCCTCAACAATGTTTATTATCCTTTGCTTTTATTGGTAACGTCTGTCCTGACAGGTGTGAGATGGTATCTTGTAGTTTTGGTTTGTATTTCCCTGATAAACATTGAACACTTTTCATATTCCTGTTAGCCATTTGTACATCTTTCTTTGAGAAGATATTTGTTCAAATCCTTATGCTATTTTAAAAATTAGGTTATCATTATTATTATTATTATTTTGCCACTGAGTTATAGGAGTTCCTTATATATTTTGGAGATTCACCCCTTATGAAATATATGGTTTCCAAATATTTGCTCCCATTTCATAGATTGCCTTTTACTCTGTTGTTCTCTTTACAGTGCAGACATTTTTAAGTTTGATACAGTCCTATTTGTTTTACTTTAGTTTTGTTGCCTGGTCATTAGTTGTGGTATGCACAGAATCTTTGCCTAGAATCTATGGAGTTTCTCATGTCTACTTTTCCAGAAATTTTACAGTTTTAGATCTTACCTTTTTAATCGATGTTGAATTGGTTTTGGTTTGTGGTATAAGATAACAGCATTAAAAAAAAGATGGAGACTTTACCTCTTTTATGTTTACATGGATGGAGCTAGAAAATATTCTTAGTAAAGTATCTCAGGAATGGAAAAAAAATTATCCACCGTACTCAGTACTACTATGAAACCAGTTTATAATCCCTCACACTTTCATATGAAAGATGAATCACAACTATAGCCTAGGATGAAGCAGGGAAAGGGAGGAGGATGGGAAGGGAGGTGGGAAGTTTGATAGAGGGAGGGCTAATGGTGGGACCACACCTATGGAGCATATTGCAAGGGTACAAGTCAAATCTATCAAGTATAGAACACAAATGTCTTAACACTGTGATTAAATAAATGAGGTGAAAACTATGTTAATTAGTACGATGTAGGCACTCCAATTCGTACAAAAAATCAACACATTGAATCCCACAAAGGCTAAATATATTCATGAACTGGGCTGCAATAAATAATTGCCAGATCATGGAAGAAGTCCAAGTGTCCATCGATCCACGAATGGATCAATAAACTGTGGTATATGTACACCATGGAATACTATGCAGCCCTAAAGAAAAATGGAGACTTTACCTCCTTCATGTTTACATGGATGGAACTGGAAAATGTGCTTCTTAGCAAAGT
>CAUYQV010049751.1:0-77872 GCA_963574575.1 Galagoides demidoff | reverse complement strand
TTTTAAAACAATAACTGAGAAAATGACATGAAGGCTGTGTTGATCAGTTTGATGGAAGTATTTCAGATTGCATGTGAAAACCCCACACTGTACCCCAGAAGTGCATTAATGTACATAGTTACCATTCAATAAAAAAAAAATAATAAATTAATTAATTAAAAAAATAAAAAAAAAGAGTGAGCCTTCTATAAAGAAATAAGTAAATAAATATGTCAGAAATTCTGTGGAAACTAATCCCAGAATTTCTAATTCTGTCTTTCTTTAACATTCTTCCTTTGACCGTTATCAAACTGCTCCTCACCCCCTACCACACACACACATGCACTCTTCATTACAAACTGGTGCATGCATTAATCCGTCTTAAGGAAATTTCAAACTTTCACTCTAGTACATAAAAGCTCTTTAAAGACTTTAGCAAGTGTAAAATGACATGCAGCGTTTGTTAGTTACAGCAGAGTTCCGTGAATACTCTCAGAGCTTTAATTTCACAGCTCTGTGTAAGGGATTAAAAAAAATTCTCATAGGTTGCAGGTAACTTCTCCCAGGTTACAGCTAACCAGACCTGTATTTTGAGAAACTCTAATATAAAGGAATCTTCATTATAAATTATGTGCACAGAGAAGAGGTAAGTAAAAATCTAAATTTCTAAGAATTTCAATTTACTTAGCAGCTCTCCTAGGCCTTTCCTACTCAGTGGTTGCCTCCAAGACCAAGAAGTCTCACACAGAAGCCGCAGTTTCAGGTTGAAACTGTTTCCTCCAAAGTCACAAAGACTTGAGTCATTGGAATTCCCTATACCAAGTGTGTAGATATATCCTTTATTAGCTTCTTCCTTCCTGAACGGTGCTACAGGCATCCTGGCATTCTCCACCATTCTCCCTTATTCAGCTCCTGTGGAGTCGTCTAGATCAAAAGATCCCTGATCCTTTCCTGACACGAACCAGCTCCTACGACCTTGCTCGTAACGTCCAAGATTCTCAACAGGACAGTTCCAGCTACTTCAATGCACTCACAGCTGAGCACTTGCCTCCGCCCCAGCCTTGGGAACATTATCTTTTCTCAGACCACATTTTAGTAGCAAAAACGTTTTTCTATTATTTAACAGAATAGACAAAAAATGATTTTTGAAGTAAAAAGAACAAAATATGGTTTCTGAACAAATCATCTAGATGTATTGCCTAATAGAATATTACACACCCTACCCACCCACAAGCTCATACCCACATTAAAATTTCAAAATACACCCTCACAGGTGTCAAGCTAAGGAGTTCTATAGTTAGTTTTTAAATGCTTGGGTTTTGTCTCAACTAAAATGTGTTTTACATATTTGACAATATGACCTTTTTTTCCCCACTATTGAACATTCCGTGAATGGACTATGACACCAATCTGAAAACCACAGGCAGAGAATAATAGCCTCTAATAGCTGAATAATACTTCAATTTCTTGGTCATCAGCCAAATGGTGATAATAAATGTAAATATGAGTATAATATTGAGAAAATCCTCTGATCGTATTTTAAAACTCTTAAAGCTAAAAGTTGATCACCTGAATGTGGCAGTTTGGGAGTTATTACTGACCTCCCCTTAGATTTGGGAACAGTAAATCAAATCACATAATACAGCAACCAATACAATCAGACAAAATGGAGCTCTTTGTCTTCCTAATATTGGATTATTTCTATAAAATGATTATCCACTTATTTGTGTGAGTCAGAATAGTGCTAGAAAACAGTGAGTCAGGACTATGTAGAATAATATGTCCTATGGTATACTGTCATTGTGGAGGAAAAGGTGACAGATGACTTGCTGAGGGAGTGTTTAGTTGGCAGGCAATGGGCTATGCCTCGAGATAAAGAGATGAATTATGGCAGTTGCTGCTCTCACTTTTATTAGCTCCAATTGTAAGAGAGTGAAAATTAGAATAATATAGTGTTGTCAGTACTACAATAGCTATCAGAGAAGGGCAGTGGGGAATCACAGATCATTAGAATCCATAAAAAAAAACTCTCCTGTATGGCTTTACAAAATTAAATCAAATTTTGCTTCCAAACATTTTTCTTTTGAGGCATTAACTTACTGATTTTCATTTACATTTACCACCAGCTGGATAATGAATGAATAGCGTATGCAAACCTACGGTAGGGATCTGGGGTGGCTGATAGAAAAAGAAAAGCAGCTGACATTGGAATAGAACAAATGGAAATAGTGTTTATGGGTCACAATGGTTAAGACCTGTCCACAGAAAATGGACTGAATTTATAGATGGTATCTGTGCCAAATCCCTCGGGAAGTCAGTGATACAATTTTATGTGGTAATTATGAGGAAACGATGTGTCTTTAAAATATCAAGAAGCATTGGCTATAGTTTATGAATTATACCATTAAATAGAAGAGATGTGAACATTTTAGGCATCCTAAAACAAGCAGAGTGGGAAAATACTTTGGCCTTTGAAATAAGAACAGGAAATAATTTAGCAATATGGTAAATTAACTTTCTAAGGAAGAAGGTAATTTGATAAGTGTTCCTGTCACAGGGCCATGCTCAGCGTATGACTTCCTGATGACTGGGGAGATTTTAATTAATTGAAACTAGGGAGAGAGTGAGGCAAAGGGCACTTTCTCTTTATAATGGGAAGGCACTAGATGAGACGCATTCAGGGGCCTTTGGCCACCTCAGATTAAACCAGAGATTAGCTGAATAAGCACAACTGAGTCTCTCCGTGATGAGACCCATTAACTAATCATGAGCAAAGTGTAACAGCAAGTACACAAACTATTTCAGAGGTAATCTAAGGAATGCTACTAGACTAGGAAAAACATAGTTCTGGAAGTTTTCAGTGACTTGAAGCATAGGTGAATCACTAAGATTAATTATTTGAAATTATTAGTTAGCTGTTTGTTTTTAGTATACAATATTTCTCAAACTGTGGCCTAACAGCCATCTCCTTCTTGTCTTTGACTGAGCTCAGCCCTATAACTGAGATCTTACACAGCATCCATCTTCTGGCTGGGCACTTAACCCCCGTAGTTTTATGTATATGGAAGTTTGTAAAATATTGGTGAATATTGGTCCTTGGTAGAAGGACTCCTCATACTGAATTCTTTAATTATTTTAAAGTTTGCTTCCTTTATCCTTATAACTTGCAGAAAATTTTTATATCATACAGTTTGGCTACAAAATGCCTGTATTTTGGAAAAAGAACTAGTTGCTTACCAAATTCATATTAATTCCTTGCTGGTAGAGTTCACTTCCTCTTTTTTTCTTTAAGAGACAGAGTCTCACTTTGTCACCCTTAGTAGAGGGCCGTGGAGTAACAGCTCACAGCAACCTCCAGCTCTTGGGGGTCAGGTAATCCTCCTACCTCAGCCTCCCGAGTAGCTGGGACCACAGGTGCCCACCAAAACGCCTGGCTATTTTTGTTGCCGTTTGGCCGTGGCCCGGTTTGAACCCGCCACCCTTGGTATATGGGGCTGGCACCCTACCTACTGAGCCACAGGTGCCACCTGAGTTCACCCCCTTTTTTAAAAGCTGAAAATTCAGAAATTCCTTCTTTTCTTTACCTCAGAATGGTTTAGAAAATGGGACTTGAGAATTCTCTTGGAAGGTTTCTTCTATGGTACAAAGTTGTACATAGGAAAAATACCTCTTTCCTTCCTTCTGTGAGAGAGAGAGACTGTGTGTGTGTGTAACTTTCAGAGTCTGATTCTTTGGTTTTAACTCATGGACATTAAGTGAATGTTAAGAGAAAGCCAGACTAAGGAGCCTGACAGCACTGAATCGTGTCCAGAGCCACCTACTCTGGATTTCTTATTGCACCATATGTTAAACTTCCATTGTTGATGCCACTTTTAATTAGAAATGTGTTACTTTCAGGTCAAAGTATCCTACATGATCCAATTTATATTCAATGTATTTATATCAAATTACAAAGGAGAGATTGCCTGGTCAGCATTCTGAATCAAATTTTAATTTTCTGTCCTGTAACTGCTTCAAACAATAAAAAAAAACAACGAAATTATATAACCTTACCATATTACTCCTATTTTAAAGAACTAATCATTTGCCATGACTATAGATATATAATACGATAGGAAAAATCTTTTTAGATTTTTAGAGTCATAGAAAAATTAAGAATTGAATTGTGTTGTTACACATTATGTCCGGACGGTCATCCACACTGAATCTTCACTGTGAGGCAGGTAGTGCTGCTTTTATTTTCTCATTCTCTCCTTGCGTCCTGACGCATCTTGGTATATTAATTGATGTCTGCCTTTGAGACTAATAGGGAAATGTTAACACAGGATAAATTACAGACGAGTGTGTTCCTTTCCGTCACTAATTTATTACTTCACAGAAGAACTACATAGATTAAAGTTTCTTATAACTAATTAGTTTTGTACTTCACAATCATCCTTTTTTTTGGGGGGGGTTGTTTTCTTTGCATGTGGGTTTATTTTAGTACTGTTGATATTGAATTGTATAAATAGCTATACACCTTTTTTTGTTGACTATGCATCTTAATGTTACATCATGAGACTGTCCTCATTAAATCATCTACGATGGAATGATTTGTAATATCTTCACATAGTTCAGCTTGTGTGTGTGTGTCTGTTTTCTGCTTGCCCACGTACTTTGTCATACAGCTAATTTTTTTTTTAATGTAGTCATTTGAAATGTGCCTATTCGATTTTATTCTGCTGGTGGTTACAAGAAAAAGCAGGGCTTATTTCTGAACTTGTTTTTTTCTTCTACTATTTAGGGTTAAGAATGAAATTGGGTCTGTGGGACAGGTTACCACAGCATGCTCTTTCATGGAGTCTTACAACCGATACTCATTTACTTATTTTGTGAAAGAATCTTGGATTTAGGCAGATTTTCCTTTACAGGACCACCAGTGGTTTGTTTTCCTCACTAAAATCATTTCTAAACTTGCAAGGTATTATAAATATTCTAATAATCACTTTAATCCATGTTTAAATGACTTTATTATTCAGAACTCCTACTACTTTAATATCACATCCCATCTGTTCTTTTTTTAATCTCTGTTGGTTGATTATATAACAACATGCAAACCAAGGAAACCCGAGGGCTGCACTTGTTTCTTCATGCCTAAGAGTCCCTTTTTGTTTTGTGAACAAGACAAACCTGACCAAGTGAAATCTGTGGGATTGTGATAGTTTACCCCCCAAGGGCGAAAAATGCCTTAGAAACTTCTGCTAATTTTTATCTGAAGTGTTTTAACTTTTTTCTGTGTATAATAAATCTGTTTTCGTTTGTTTTTATTGTACTAGCTGAACTACTTTTTTCTTCTCCTTGAATGATCTCTTTTGTATTTATTTTTGCTCAGTACACCTAGGTCTTTTTATGTCATTTTTTTCCATAATCTAAATTTGTTTATTAGAGTGTTAGCAGGCCTTTTTTCCAAAGTCTCAAAAATAGACTCATAATATTTATACATAAATATACAAGGTAATTTAGAAAAACCCGTCATGCCAAATCTTATAGACAATAGAAAAAGAAGAAATACTTCAAATTTATTCTATTTCATCTGGATACACCTGATATTAAAATTGGAAAAAGTATATTATTATAAATGGAAATTAACATATTTCACTTATAAATGAGGATACAATATGCTAAACATATTGTACATTAACAATCGTACATTAATTAGTATATTAACAAGTTGATTTCAAAATTATTGTTCAAATAATGTACTTTGATCAAAATTAAATCCAACTTATGTGAGAATTAGCCACTATTTTCTTTTCTTTGGATCTTTGGGGAAAAGTATGAATTATTAGCCACAAAGGTTCTGCGTTAGTCTCGGGTAGGACCAAGGGGTATTTTCTGAAAGACCCTCTAGGTGACTTTAATGAACAGCTGTAGCTGAGAATCATTGCATTGCCCCTTCTGCAAAGCCAGCACCTGCCTGGATGGGATGGGCAGCACAGACTGTGGAAGGCTCTAGGACTTCCTTACTCCTCCAGCCTAAGTTTGTAGCCCTGCCTTGGGCCAAACCTGGGATTTGATTGTTAGATGGAAAACAACTTCAGAAAACTGGCTCAATTACAGACTAAAGCAGTGAGGGCAGAGGAGTTCCAGACTGTGTTGGTTGTTTTTATCAGAGAAATATGGGGGTGGGGGGATGGGGGAATCAGACACTATAAGATGTCATTCTGTTCATAAAACTCCATAGTCATCAAAACCTCCACAATTAGTGCATATGACTTACCACGGAAATAGGTGAGTCAGCAAGAAATGAGGTTATTAACAATATGACATCACTCAGACACATGTAGGAAATATCAATTATTTTGATAGTTAATTATAAACCAAAGAGATATGGCATAACCCAAGCACAGCAATAACCCACAGTGACAATAAAAACACATATGCCCATGTGAAAATTAAATAGATACTAGGAAGATTTTCTTTATCTTTTAAATTTGTTTTGTTCTAAAATAAAACATATAGAAAATACTACTAAAGAAATAAGTAATTTCTCCTTATAATTAGCAAATATATCAAGAAATAACATTTTACCAGCAAACCAGTCCTTGTGGTCCAACACAACCACAACTACTCCCCTCCTTACAAAAGAAACCCCTAGCCTGGTTTTAACAGTGATCACGTCCTTGCTTTCTTCTGCAGTCTGACCACTCTGAAGCATTGTCTTACACAATACAGTGTAGTGTTGCTGAGACAAATAAAACCTGCAATTTGATATGTCAAATTTCAATCTCTCTATCCGTCTCATTTGCTTACAATTTACCTCTTGAAGAACGTGAGCCAAATGATCTTCAAATCTCCCATAAACTAGATTTTATTGATTGAAAAGTCCCAGTACAGTTCATCATGTCGTGTGGCCTCGGTGTCCCGACTGACAACTGGCAGTCGAACCCAGGGACTTGGTTAGTCTCAGATTCTATTTGACAAGACTATAGATGGGATTATATTTTTTAGAAGAAATATTTCTAGTTGTCTGTCTTTTTATGATATGTAGATATACTAAGAACCTGAAAAATGATATTTCCTAATACTGTCAGTTATAGTTTATTAGCTTGGAACCTCTATAAAGAATTTTCTTCATTTATTCCTTAAAGTTCAAATAAGGAAAAGAAACACATCCTACATTTCCTCTTTTACTTAATTGAAGATAAATTGTGTCACCATCTTTCTCCATATGTCAGCAATTGTTTCATATTCCGATGATTATATGCAGTGGAACATATTGTCTAGATTTGTCCGTTTAACTTTTTTTTTTAATTAAAGTTCATGCTGTCCCATTTTTGGCCATTTTGAAGCTTATTCAAACTTGATTTGAGTCTTTTCAACATGACCTTAGTTGTTTTAGACTTGTATTAGCTTGCTATTGCATAATAACAAATATGACAGATTTCAGGACTTAAAATAACACCCACTTACTGTCTCACAGTTCTGTAGTTCAAATACTCAGCACTGTATGACAAAGTTCTCTGACTCCAGTGTTGTAAATCTCTAAGCAAAGTATTGCATTGATCATGTTCTTATCTGGCAGCTCTTGGTATGAATCTGCTTCAAGATTATTCAAATTGTTGACAGATCCTATTGCTTCAGGTTGTAGATCTGAGGTCCCCATTTTCTTTTTTGCTTTTGGCTGGGGGTCAGTCTCAGTTCCTAGAGACTTCTTTCTAGACCTTTGCATAGTCCCCTCTCCCCACCCCCCAGCAGCCACTGGCATGCCCAATTATGCTTTGAATCTCTGACCTCTTTTACAGCCTACAAGAGAAACCTCTCTGCTTTTAAGTGTTCATGTGATTCAGCCGGCTAATCAGAGTATTCTTCATATTTTGAGATTTTAATTACATCTGCAAAACCAGTATCTAGATTAGTGTTTGATTGGATAGTAATCTTGGGCTACAAACACACAATCCGTCAGATGCTACATATAGTATTAAGAATAACAAATCTCTTGGGTGGTGCCTCTGGCTCAACAGTAGGGTGCTGGCCCAATATACCAGGGATACCAGGTTTAAGCTCAGCCTGGGGCAAAAAAAAAACAAAAACAAATTTCACCAGAGTATAATGGTCTTTCTGGTTCAAATTCAGGACTATCACATTTTTACTTAAATTCATCCATATTACATCTGTTTCTCCATTCTTCCAACTGAGAATTCTGGTTTACAAAACACAGAAAGAAATCAGAATTTAGACATGAATTAGCATTTTGTATAATTCCTCACTACTTTATGATGTATTACACACAAAACTTTTTAAAAATGATGACACTAATATTACAACCACTGGTAAGAATACTGAAAAAAATAAATTTTAAAAATTTAATAAAATACCTTGTATATTCTCTGATCATTAAAATACTTGTACTATTTCCATATTTTTGGATTATACAGTCACTCTTTTCTTTGTAACACTCTTTTTTCTGTGTTCTATAACTTACTGTGGGCTTCACGTTCTCCACAATTTCTTAGGTACCTTTCAGGTTGTTTTGATTGTTAAAATTTTTTCTTTAGGAAATGACTCAGGAGGACTCTTGACAAAAAATATTCCTTGGGTTCTTGTATGTTGATAAAAGTTCATATATGCCTTATAAGGCACTTGCCCTTTTCACAAGAATCACGAGTTCTTTTGTTACCTAAAAGATTATTTTCAATTTCTTTCTGTATTTACAAAATATCCATAAATTGTATCAACTATGTCTTGGTGGTGTTCACCCTGTATAATATTCTCAAGTATGCGGTATATTTCTTCATAAGAAGTTTCAAATCTTTGTTTTTTAAATTTAGGAATGCTTTCTTTAATGATAGTGTCTAATATTAGTTTGCTTTCTTTGCTTTTGTTTTTATCTTCAGGGATTTCCATTATTCCTAAGTTGGATATACTTTTCCCATCTAATATGTGGTTGTGTATACAGTCATGTGCCCTTTAGCAATGAAGACGCACACTAAGAAATGTGAGATCAGCTGATTTCATCATAGCATGGACACCATGCAGTGTACTAACCCAGATAGGATGGCCTCCTTCCTACACACCTAGGACGTATGATTTAGCCTATTTCTGTCTCGGTGACAACCCTGTACTGTCTGTTACTATACTGAGCACTGTAGGCAACTATAACACACAAAGGTTAAGTATTTTTATATTTAAACATGGACAACATGTGCAGTAAAAATATGGTATAACAGATAAAAAGTAGGCACCTGGACAGAGTAGGTACCATGAATGGAGCTTGCAGGATTGGAAGCTGCTCTGGGTGGTCAGTAAATGAGTTGTGCGTGCGTGTGAAGGCCTAGGACATTGCTGGGCACTCCTATAGGCAGGTGTTATAAACACTCTACTCTTAGTCAACTAAATTTACCAAAAAATTTTCTTTCTTCAGTAATAAACTGAGCTGGCTTGGTGCCTGTAGCTTAGCAGCTAGAACACCAGCCCTATTCACAGGAGCTGGCAGGTTCAAATCCAGCCTGGGCCTGACCAACAACAATAACAATTGCAACAAGTAAATAGCCAGTGTTGTGGTGGGCGCCTGTACTCCCAGCTACTCGGAGGGCTTAATCCCAAGAGTTTGAGTTTGCTGTGAGCTGCAACGCCATGGTACTCTACTGAGCTTGATATAGTGAGACTCTGTCTCAATAATAATAATAATAATAAACTGAGCTAACTATAACATTTTTGTTTCATAAACTTTTTAATTTTAAAATTTTTGATCCTTTTGTAATAATACTTATAATACAAACTCATTGTAGAGCTGTCCAAGAATATTTTTTCTGTATTTTAAAAAAAAATTTCTATTTTTAATTTTTTTTATTACTTGTTTTACTTTTTAAGCTATTTTGTTAAAAACTAAGACACAAACTTTTTTTTTTTTTATAGGCTGAGTCTCACTTTGTCACCCTTGGTAGAGTGCTGTGGTGTCACAGCTCACAGCAACCCCCAGCTCTTGGGCTTAGGTGATTCTCTTGCCTCAGCCTCCTGAGCAGCTGGGACTATGGGCACCTGCCACAATGCCTGGCTATTTTTTTGTTGTAGTTCAGCTGGGCTGGGTTTGAACCCACCACCTTGGTATATGAGGCCAGCACCCTGCATTAATGTACACAGCTATCATTTAATTAAAAAAAACTAAGACACAAACAGACACATTATCCAAGGCCTCCATAAAGTCAAGATCACTGTCCTCCACTTCCACACCTTGTTCCATGGGAAGGTCTTCGGGGGCACAACAGTAATATTATGGAGCTGTTAGGCCTGTGATGATGATGCAGTTGCTTCCTTTACACCAACATCACCTCAAATGTGAGTAATGTGTTGTCCTACGGCATTGTGTCTGGTACAATGATAGGAAATTATCAACTGTCATATGTGCAATTCAACATTGGCTAAAATGTCATTAGCAATACATGACTGCATATGTGTGTGTGTATGAACACACACTTATGTATATGTTATGTACAAACACACACATACACTATATCTACTTTCATTTGGTTCCTTTTAATCGTTTTCATTTTATAAATTTACATTATTTCCATCTTTATAGACAATCTCTGAAGGCATTCTTTGTCTTTGCTTAATTTATTTTTTCTTTTCTAATCTTAGTTTAAATGACATTTTAAAAACTCCTAAGTATTTCCTGAATTTTGTCAGCTCATCTCCATTGAAAAAGAGTAATTGTTATTTGTACTTTTTTCTTCTGTCTTTTATCATTTTCCTAATATCTTTAGCTAATTTTGTTCTGCTTAGAGCTGTATATTCTGTGTGTGCATTACCTGTAGGAATGTTATCGTTTTATTAATTCTATTTTTCCTATTATAACGATTATAGAATTAGATCTCAAAATGTTATTCTTAGCTTTTCCCAACATTTCAGAAGCAGATTTGGGGCTCGGCGCCCATAGCACAGTGGTTACGGCTCCAGCAACATGCACCAAGGGTGGAGGGTTCAAACCCAGCCCAGGCCAGCTAAACAATAATCACAAATACAACAAGAAAATTGCCGGGTGTTGCAGTGGGCACCTGTAGTCACAGTTACTTGGGAGGCTGAGGCAAGAGAATCGCTTAAGCCCAAGAGTTTGAGGTTGCTGTGAGGTGTGATCTCATGGTATTCTACTGAGGGTGACATGTGAGACTCTGTCTCAAAAAAATAAATAAATAAATAAAATAAAGTAGAAGAAGAATTGGTTTCAATACAGCATTTCCAGCTTTCCTACGTTCTTCTTTCCTTTTGTGATCACAGAATGTTATATGATGCCTTTCCTTAGGAAATTTCCTGGTTCCTTCTCCTTCCTTTTCTCACTTTTATGCTGATATATACACGCATACACACACATGCACATGTAAAAATACATACGCAGACATGTATATGTATATATAGCTCACAGGGAGTCGTGTCACTGGTAAACTGTATATATTTTGAATCATATTAAAACAAATCAAATCTGATAAGTTGGGTATATCAAATCCACAAATACGTTATTCTTCCTTTCTTATCCTATCCTGTATGTGTATGCTACTAAATCTAAAGATGGGCATGTTTGGTTATTCTACATCTGAATTGCATCTGGGTTTTCAAAAGGGTCAGACTCAGCTCAAGTTTCTTACTGAATACACAACAAAATGGCCCGTTCACTGACTCCAAGAATGGGCGTGGGGGAGGCATGTTTGTTTTGTTCAATAGTGTTTATCCTGCTATTAGAATAGCCCCTGACTTAGGAGTCAACATAAGGACTCAGTGTCTGTGAAGGGAAGAATGAGCTGTTACATGAACGTTCACGGTTACACAGGTCTTTTAATCACAGCTGCCTTACGTGGCATAACAGCTGAATTGAGTTGACAGATAACAGAATCCATAATTACACAGATACATTTTTAGTTTTTCATTAATAATGAAGCCACTTGGACCTATTTCTACTTTTGGTGTCTTTCAAATGGAGCATTAGAAGAGGTGAGGTTGGCTGTTTTAGGAATATTCATTGGACATTGTGTTGGGTGCTGGCACTGAAGAGTAAAAAAAGACAGAATTCTTACATTTTATAGTGTAATGGGAAAACATGTGATATATATATTTTGGTGGCATGAGTATATTGTATGTAGGGGGCAATGAAAGGGTTTTCAATAGTTTCTAATTTGGACAGAACTGGGGTTGGGTTAAAGAGGTCATTTGAAATTGTTTATGCTGGAGAGTAAAACAATGTAGATAGCTAAAAAGAACCACTTTGGTAATGCTTTGGTATTTATATTTGATTTTATTTCTGCATTTACTGAAGTTGATTAGCCCACTGTCTAATTAGCTAGACTTACCATTATATGAGTAAGTAATGATATGTCTAGCAATGCTATTTATTTGATAGCAATGCTGTTTATTTATACTTTTTGTAAATACATGCCATTTTTAAGTATTGAATACATTAATCTGTTATAATTCCAAATAAATAAATAAGAAGTAAATAAATAGCAATGCAGATATTTGACCAGCAGAAGAAGATGTGGGACTGAGGTAAATGTTCTGGAGGAAAGATCTAGAGAAAGCCTTGTAGTAAAACAAACATGACAAGTATAGGGGAAATGCTAAGAATTGCTCTTGGTTTTCAAGTCTAACCTGAATTCATTTAGAATGTTTACAGCCTTCACTGTAATTAAAGGTGAAATATTAGGTTTGGAGGGTGTTTTGTTTGTTTTTCAACTTGTTTGGTGTTGGTAAAAATAGCTGGATTTCTTATGGAGGCTTCGGCTGGCTGATAATAGGCTAAAAGATTCAAATTGAGGCTATGGCCTTCAGAGGTACTGGATAGACATTTGTGCAATTTCTGTTTTTTGTGACCAGCACCCCACATAAGTCCTGGTTGCCCCAACTCTCTTTATTGTTCCTCCCAAGCCCAGAGTTTCTTGAACTTGCTTCAAAACACCCCAGATACGATGGTATTAGGTGCAGCAGGAGAAAGCAACTTTGAAGGAATTTATGCAATGTTTGAATGACTCTCAGTTCAATGTGCTATTTAAACATTTGCACTTTCCCTAAAATTAATGACTCTTTAACATTGATTTTCAGCAAAGATTGCTTCAGTCCATGCATTGCTGTTCTTTAAAAATCACATTATGTAGGCTCAGCACCTGCAGCTCAAGAGGCTAAGGCACCAGTGACATACACCAGAGCTGGTGGGTTCAAATCCAGCCCAGGCCTACCAAACAACAATGACAACTACAATGAAAAAATAGCCGGCTGTTATGGTGGGCACCTGTAGTCCCAGCTACTTGGGAGGCTGAGGCAAGAGAATCGCTTAAGCCCAGGAGTTGGAGGTTGCTGTGAGCTGTGATGCCATGACACTCTACCCAGGGTGACAGCTTGAGACTCTCCAAAAAAAAAAATTACATTATGTAAAAATGTTAGTACAAAAGGACCTTTGTGCCCCATACTTCTAAAAGCTTGATATTTCCATTCTTTTTTAAAGCAACCCTCAACCATAGCAGTAACTTTAATAGCTTGATTAAAAATTATGGACGCCATCTTCCTCTTTCTTGGGAACCAGGCAGTGTGTGCAGCAATACTGAAAGTTAAGCTACTATCTCATTCTGGGGTGACTAAGTTAGCTGATTTATTAAAATATTAATTGTTTTAAAGATGAAACAAGTATGTATGCTTTACATTTTGAATTCTCACAGAAAATTTGAATGCAAGTAGAGTTACACTAAGTACAGATTAAACACAGCTGTCCAGATGTCTGAATTATCAAAAGACTCCATAAGTAAGCAGTTCTTTAGGAAAATGAGCTCTTTTGTTTAATTTCTGTAGCAGAGCCCACATTTATTCATATAGGAAAATTCCATTCCACAAATAGAATAAGAGTAGAAACTAAGGAACTTTTTAATATGTAGATCACTTTCTTCTAAGTCTAGAAGAAATAAGCAAAGTCCAAAGGACTTAGAGGAAATGGTTGTGAAAGACATTAATTTACAGATTTGTCTTGGTATTGATCTGAATTCCCTTTTAAAAGCCCCTGTTACTCCTAAAATTTCCCCTGTTTTTTCCTTCAGAGTTTCAGACAACTAAAGCATTTTTCTTTAAAACTATACCTTAAGATTATAACATTTTATTGTTTATTACAATGTCAGCAGTTTTATTTATTTAATCATGAATTTATTCTACTTTGTCAGAAAAGAGAAATGAAAGGAAAAATGCTGTGCTCACTCCCTGGCTCCATGGTCAAACATTTTTCATAACAGGAGGTCTCTGTTGTTCCTTGAGTGTACTCACTAAAAAATTACTCATTTGGGAGTACTGCCCTCCTCCATCCAATTCTTTTTTTTTTTTTTTTTATTGAATGTTAACTATGTACATTAATGCACTTCTGGGGTACAGTGTGGGGTTTTCACACACAATCTGAAATACTTCCATCAAACTGGTTAACACAGCCTTCATGTCATTTTCTCAGTTATTGTTTTAAAACGTTCACATTCTAGTCTTAGAAAGATTCACTTACCTCCATCCAATTCTTTGAGAGAGGTTAAATACAGCTGGATTCTTCTAGCAGTTGAAAAATTGGTGACTAAAATAGCAATATCTAGAAAAGAAAATTACGTTTCATACAATGCATGTATTCAATAATATTTAGCAGGAATAATTTATACAATATTAAAAAGGAACATTTTTTCCTATAGAATTCAAAACTTTTCTTTTTTGAATGTGTTTTCCAGACAAAAGTGCTAAGCAGTCCAAGGGCCATGATGCCAATTATTGAACTTTGTGTTCAAAGTATAGATAATGGAAATTCTTCTATTGCATAAAGCAATCTGTATGTTTGATAACTATGTACTAAGTATAAATAATATGTTGGCCATACAGAGGGTAATTTCTTAGCTTGTTTATATAGGAGAACTTTTGAGAAAATATTATCTGTGATGTCACCAGAAAAAGGTAATTGTTTTTAAATATCTATAAACTTTACTCTGGGAGAGTCTATATATTTAAGAGTATCATGTAACCTCTAGCTTGCCTTTGCATTAACCTAACATTTTAGTACAAACAGTTTATAACTTTCTGAAGAATATTTTTAACATTGAATAATTAAAGTTATTACATTTAATTTTAACTTCAAAGTTTTATGTAGAATAGCATAAAACACCAAGATACATGTCTGTTCCTCACTGCCCACTAACTTTATAGCACCTCTAAATTTTAAGTGGAACTATGCAAAGCATGATTGCAGCGTGCAGATGCTTTGTGCTCGAAAGCAGTTACTACCATTACCACAAGATGGCGCTGCACGCAGTTCTAAACGGGTTATTTCTTAGGAATGTGACTCTAGCATTTAGGAGAAAGGAAAAATAGCTATCTGAACTCAGTTTGTGTCTCAAGAAATAGAGAATTAAACTTCATTCTTCAGAATAATTGTAACGTGGACTAGGCGAGAGAAAGTAGAAATATACTTTAATAGATCCTGCTCAAATAAGTCTTTCCACTCCACTTTTGGATAGAACAGAAACAGTATGGGCAGGAATGGGAAAGAGAGGATGAGAATTTAGAGTATTAAAGTGGTGGTGCGGAGCAATGACACCTCCTTTAAAAGTGTGAAGAATCCCTGACTCCCCTTTCTCCCTCACCAGACATAAAAAAATACTGAGTCACACTTGTCAATAGAACAGGGTGACATAACATTTTAGATATGTAAAGGTAAGCCAGGGAAGGGTAGGAACACGTTTCTCTGGTTTGTATCTCATTCACAGTGAATTTTTTGCAGAATGAATATCACTTTTCGGCTTAAAAGATACTCAGCGTCTTTGTATTGAACTCAGATTTAAGCTCAGGCTCCTGAAGTTACTCCAAGGACCAGATTATGAACTGTATTTTCCAGATTTGCCATGACAGAATGTGCTGATGACGGGAAGGGAAAAATCAGTGATGTTATTAAGCACACTATACAATATAGCTGGCTTTTTTCTTTCTTATCTAGATTTTCCCAGTGAAGGAAGTGGTGCAGTGATGAACTACAAGCATGGCAGCTCATCTCTGCCTCTCACTGTCTGAGATGCTCCCACCTCATCTCCACCTCTCTCTGTCTGTGGGTGCTCCCAGCTCATCTCTGCCTCTCTCTGTCTGAGGGTGCTCCCGCTCATCTCTGCCTCTCTCTGTCTGAGGGTGCTCCCAGCTCATCTTCACCTCTCTCTGTCTGAGGTGCTCCCAGCTCATCCCCACCTCTCTCTATCTGAGGGTGCTCCCAGCTCATCTCTGCCTCTGCTCAGTCCCAGGGTGCTCCTCGCACATCTCCACCTCTGCCACTTTGCTTTTTCTGACTTGTACCCTTGTTCCATATGTGAAACCCCCTGTGGCTTTTCAGCACCTAAAATTAATGAACCAGTTTAATATTTATCACATCTGCACATACTATTCCTATTTCTGAAATACTTGTCCCATGCCCTTCAACATGATATGAAGGTTATTTTCAACCTTCTTATTATATTTCTGATCATAGATATCCAGGCCATCTGACCTGGAGTAGGTTATTCCAGTTCATAGCATCCCATTGTTTTCCTCTTATTTCTGTTATTGTAACTATATGCATGAATGATGTATGGGACTCAGTTTCAAATACATTTGAGAAAGGCATATCAGGGGCTCCTTCAGAAATCCACATTGTTCATTAGCCTGATATATTCTAGCCAGTCCTATTCTAAAGAAATTCACTGAATTTATTTAATTGGGAACTCCCCAAAATTATTTTTCAGTATTAACATTTCAGAAAGGTATGTAGAAAACCCTTTAGAAGATGTAGCTTCCATCCATACAAGCTCTGCATTTTATGGAAGAGGAAACAGGCTCAGGATTATGATTGAGTATGCTACAAATTCAGTTAGCAACATTTAAGGGCTACCTTTTTAAAATTTTCTTTAAATCTCAGATTAATACAAGGGTACATATGATCAGGTTACATTGTTTGCATGTGTTAGAAAAGGTCTGAGTTGTATTCGAGTCCTTCACACAGGTGGTGTGCCATATACCCCTACATTGTACCCACTAAGTGGGAACTTACTAGCCCCTTCCTCCTTCTCACCTTCTTCAATTGTTATTCATCTACTACGTTCAAATTAGAATTGGATACATAGGACTTTTGCACTCAAATGTTTATAACAGCTCAGTTCACAGTTGCAAAAATGTGGAAACAACACAAGTGCCCATCAACCCAGGAATATATAAACTCTAGCATATGTATGCCATGGAATACTATTCAGCCATGAAAATAATTGAGCATTTATATCTTTTGTAAATTAATTGGTAAACATTCTCCTTAGTAAAGTATCACAAGAATAAAAAACAAAGGCTGTCTTCGATGGTTTCTATCATACTGACAGTGGATCTGTTTCCACAGCAAGGTCGAACTCACTTATAATTTTACTTTTTATCATATCCATCTTACTGTATTTCAACTGCTTTTACCAATCTTTATTTTAGTAGCTCTTTTCTAAAATCATCACAAACATAATTATTAGAGTATAAAAAATTTATTTGGAAATATGCTTCTCATTAATAACCTCCCCCTTCCCAAACTGTTATTCATTAATCATTAGCCCTAGTTTGGATCAAAATTTAGAGTTTCTAATTTAAACTCTTAAAGGGAAAGTGGTTTAGGTTAGCTGTTTTATATCCCTCAAATTTATGCAGGATGCCACAAAAATAATTTGGAGTCCTCAACCTTTTAAGCAGGGGGCCAGTTCACTGTCCCTCAAATTGTTGAAGGGCCGGACTGTGGGCCCTGGGACGACTTGGCTGCTAAGCAGGACAGGCAGAGGCGGCAAAAACACCCAGTGGGCCAGATAAATGTCCTAGGCGGGCCACATGTGGCCCGCAGGCCATAGTTTGAGGAAGCCTGTGCGTCCTCAGGAAGAGTATTTCTCCAAAGGGAGTCCAGCTCTGAGGAGTTTGTTATAAATACAAGCAGTTATGCCAGATGGCAATGCTATAACAGATAAAGATCGGTTATGAGGAAGGTTCCGGGATTGTTTTCCAAAAGTGGCAATATGTGAGGTATATAGGACAAAAAAGTAGGATTCCACCATGTGGAGAGGAAGGCACAAGGCAGAGGTAGCCACATAGCACAGTCATTCTGCTTCGCAGCTGAATGCCCCCTGCTGGTCACTGCGGCTAACCTTCGGGATCAGCTTTCACTCCCTGAGAGGCTTCCTGGAACCTTCCAGCCAAACCGGTACCCGAGCTGTGGCTTCCAATTGCACCTTCTATTTCACTGTATAGGACTCCAATTTAATACTATGTATAAAATATTGTAATTATTTTCTGTTAATATTTCTTCCTAGAATGTAGTAACCATGAGTGGCAGACATTGTATTTTGCTCGTTGATGTATCTTTAGCGTCTAGCAAGTGTCTCCTATAAAAAAAATTCTTAAAAATCTCAAAAAATTGACCATATGAGAAAGCAGAAAAATAGGCGAATTGCCTCCTGTGGGTTAGAGAGTGACAGAAGATGAAAACTTGCATGAGAGAAGGAGGATTTTGAAGAGTTAGAATTGTATTTATTTCCAAGAGAAAATACTTTCTATTCATATTAAAGAGAATGGAACAAATCCACCAAGGGGATATACAAAAGTATCATAGTCAAAACCTTGCATATAATTTTTTGACTCCCTAAATGAACCTTCCACAATAAAATCAGTGACGCTCATGAAACATAGGATATAAATAGATTTCATATGTGTGTTTATGTATTCTCATGAGTCAAATATAAAGAGTTTTATTATTTATATGGTTATAAAATATAGCTATTAACAATACAGTCATTATCAAATTAATTTCATGATCTGAGATTTTTTTAAGATAGTTTTGTTTTAGCCGATCCCAGAGAAAACTAGAAATCTAGGTGTCATTAATTTTTATCTTTTCTAGACTAACCTGAATTATTAGGTTAGTAGTTGACTATTTGCAAGTGGATGCTGTAGATCTGTGGGGTCTGACGTGGTAACCACTGGCTACCTGTGCCCGGTTAAACTTCAGCGCCTCATTGCTGAACTCACCACGTGTCCGGCCTTCTAGCCACGTTTTCCAATGTTCCTTTGATCCCTGCAGAGAATTCTATTAAACAGTGCTGTGGCTTAGAGTAATAACCCCCCAAAAACCCCAAAACTTTTTTGCAGCATTATATATTTTTCCAACTGCTTTTTCTTGTGATATCTTCCATGGTTCTGAGAATGAGTTTTTGAAGTGAAGTGTGCAGGAAATATCATCATCACCATTGCTAAGATTAGAGAACCGGGAGAGAGGCGCTCAGCTGACTCACCCACTTCCCATTGGTAGCAGCCCCAAGGCTTAAATAGAATAATTTGACTCACCTACAGACACCTTCCCTGGATGAGAGATGCCAAAAAAACAAAAATTAAAAAAAAAATACTTTGGTCATGGTATCTGGAAAAGATCTCTAAGAAAAAGCTAAAACAATAAGGAAAATGTGGGATGAATTTTCAGCATTCCCAAAATCGTCTCTCTTGTGATTCTATGTGACAATTTCTTAGCAACTGCATGACAAGATAAAATGGTAGGATAAATATATGCATTTTAATCAAGTGGAAGGAAATGTGGCTAGCACAGCAATCTTTAGCAAATAACATAGAGTAAAGAGCTCAAAATCCCCTAGTCATCCCATGTGAGGCTCTTTATCTGATTGGCTGTGATGAGTGGCTAATTTACAGTGAGGAGCCGCAGCAGCTTCCTAGCAACACCCTTATAGTCTAGCATTTCACAATCTCGCAGGCATCCAAGCAGCACTGCCATTTCATAGTTCTCAATCCTACTGTTTTTTATATGTTTATATATATACAAGCAAATGAGAAGAAATAAAATGGGAAAAATATCTAAGTGTTCTATTGGTGAAGATCCACTGTAGAATGCAGATTTACAGAAGAAATATGTTTAACAAAGATAACAGATTGTAAAACCTTCCATTTCAGATGGAAAGCTGTAAATCACATAAAATCCATGGCCTGGAGTCCAATATGTTACTCATAAAATTTCAATTTGTGTAAGTGGATGTTGTTCCTGGTTACACATGAGGCAAAAGAGGTGAATACGGTTTCCATAGGAAACGCTTTCAAAACATCCACCACCACAGTTCACCTGACATGTGCCCTGCAGGGATTTTGAGTGAGGTCTTCGGGATATCCATTTGGGAGTGCAAAGGACAGCATCCGGGTGCTGAAATTAAAAGGGGTACTCTACCTGCTGCCTGTAAGGTGTAATATAGCAGGGTAAACTTAATAAAGTAGGGTAAAACTGGGAGGTACTTTGTGAGCAAGTATAAACATCTGTTGAATGAGTAAGCACTTATTCTGGGAGGATATCTTTTAGGTTCTCTCTTTGTGACCCATTATTTTATTATTCATCACAGTTGAAAAATTGCTTAGTAAAATGAAATTTCATGGATTATACGCTGATGTCACTCAGCTTCTCTTTTCTGCCTTCTTACCGACCTCCCTTCTCGTCTCCTGTCCCCCCTTTCTCCAGTCCTGATGATAGCAATTGTTCTACTGTGCTATTAACATGATGAGGAACTAGTTGGCTATTTTAACTAAGAAATTGTGTTTCAACATCTGTGAAGATAAGAATAAGAGTTAAGAAATACTTTTCTGGAGGGAACAATGGATGGATGAAGACTTTAAATTGTCAATAAATTTTCTAATTTCATCATGTGTTTGCTGATGTTTCTATAACAAAGGAACACTTATTTCACTTTTTTGTATGTGTACATACTATGTATAAGTATATAAGACATATATATACACACTGTTAAAATTTCCTCTAGTTAACCTTTCACATATACATATGTGTGTGTGTATGATTACTTACCTTCCTATGTAAGATCATATAATTTATTCTTTAAACTAGGCAATGTTTAAAAGTGAAAGGTACATTATTAGTAATTATTTACATGGGCACAGAAGTTTATATAAAAACAGTTTCTAGTCCTTGTCATACAAGATGATTACCACCTAAACCTAACCCTTGTTATATACCCTTGCCAACAAATGTAGACTCTCGTTGCTTAGTAATAAATCTTGTAAGAGCACAGCTGACATTTCTTGCCCACTACATTCTTCAAAGACTCTTTCTGTTTACTTCTTGGTGAAATACGTGAGTGTCATTTATTTATAAGGGTCCAAGGGCTGATTTAGTTAGAAAACCTCTTTTTTTCCTGTAACTCTCAAGCACCTATGACAATAATTGCCAGTTTCAGATTCTGATGCTCTTTTCTTCCATGGCTCTGGCCTGTCCAGAATTTCTCTGTTTGATACAACATCACAAGTCTAGAGAACATTGACAACAGACCTGGGTACTTGGTTCAAATATTCAATATTCTCTGTGCTCAGCAGTGTATGGACTGTATAATCGCATGTATGTTGTTAAGATTTGTACTTGAGAAGCTCAATGAATTACATAACATGGAAAGATAGCATAAGTGTTACTATAGTGTGACTTTTTTTTTTCTGATTCCATCCATGCTATCCCTGAACTGCTGATTATAGAATGGATTTAATAGCTGCCTACTTCAATATAATGCTCTGAGGCCAAATAGTGATCAAACATAATTTAAAATAACATAATCTTACAGGGCATAAATTAAGACAGATTTTAGAGGTATATTAATTTTAATACATAAATATACAGGGAAATATAAAGAATCAAAAGCATAGGGACACCTGCATTGTAAAAAAAACAGGGAGATTAGAGACACAGATAGATACAAATATATAGATAAAATATAGATGTAGATGTGAAGAAATATAATCAGAACTTTGTTTACTTGTCCCTTTTTAAAAGCAGACAGGAAATTGAAGAGAATTTCTAAATAAGTAAATCATAAATAAACTAAATTTAATCACTTCCAGCCCCTCTCTTTACCACTCCTTTTATCTCCTCCTTTTTTTAAATTCATGAGGATATTTCCAACAAAAAGAAATAGAAAATACAAGCCAAATTAACTGAAATAGTAAGAGAAAAATTTGGATCCTCTACCTTAAGCTCCAGATGAAGTGTGATGTGCAGACATGGTTTGAGCAGAGCTCTGGAGCCAGACTGCAGGGAATCTTTGGGGTGCACTCTTCTGTGACCCAGGTTTATACCCAAGTGGCATCCTTCAGACTTCACGAAGGTCTAAGCTTTCCATCTATACCCCAACTGTTTAGAAATAAAAATTCATATTGTATTCCTGGGCAAAGTCTCCAGTTCTAAGCTACTTACTGGGTCTTAGGTAGAAAGACCAAGTCTTTCTTAGACTTGGTCTTAGAACCAATCATATTGGTAACAGAAATACTCTGCGTTCCGAGTTAAGGATGAATTGAGTTTGACTCCAACAGCATGGCTGCCAGACCATTAGCTACTTTAATGTAAATCATAAAGCATATAAATAACACTTCCCCAAAGGAAATCTGGATCCTAATACAAGAAGCAGAGCACGGACTATAAGGGTGGGCAGTAAATCCTCCTGTCTCCACCGCGTGCTCCGTTTCTCTCCTCACCCTCCTTTCACCCCCGGACTTCCACATTCCTGCCTCTTCTTTCCAGTAAGAGAATTTATAATCATAACATTTCTACTTTAATAATGCATGAAAATATTTTTCAAAAGATGATTTTCGCAATAGAGCAGCCTTCCCATCACCGCTTTTATTTTCTTTCTCTCACGGATATGAAAGATCTCTCTCTAATAATCTATCTGGACCCTTTTAGCATAGTCCTCTATTACCTCCTGCTAATCCGCTTTTCTTTTTCGGGAACTCCCCAGGTGGGTTGGATTCAACTTTTTTCTTCTGTTTTAATAAAATTTGAAGTCCAGTTTTTTTAAAAAAAACGTTCAGGTGCAAACAACAAATCCAAATGTATTTCCTAAGGTAACATTGATAGGTTCAAACTTAATAGGGGCATTTGTGGAGCATATGTTATTTGTCAAATTAAAATACGACATGGGCCAAATGTGAGACTATTTTAAGAAATTACACTAAAATAAAATATTACCCACAAATTATTCAACATCTGTATCTACTTGGAATGATGTCAATCATTGTATATGAAATATTTAGAGAACAATTGAAAAATGATATATTCACAAAATGGAATAGAGCAGGAGTGCAGCTATAAAAATTGAAGAAACTCTTTATATACTAATCTGTAAAGCATCTACAATATTCTGTTAACTAAAGGCAATAAATTATAGACTGGATATGATATCTTATTTTTGCATAAAAAATAAGGAAGGTAACATTGATATTTATTTACTTGAGTATGCATAATGATGTTTGGAAGGATATATAAGAACACAGCAAAAATGATTTCTCATTTTGAGTGATAATGAAACTGGATAATTAGGCAACATTTTATATAATGCAATGTTTAATACAATATAATGGTAAATAAGTGAAAGAGAGGATCATATAGGCCGATATATGAAGACAATGCACAAATGCCCTACTTTGGAAAAGAGCTGAACTCTGATACAGCACAAGCAATATGATGTAGTCTTTTTTTTAATGATGCTTCAAAATTTCAAATTGCTTATGATTTACTGAAGATCAATTCTCAGCATAAAGAGCTCCAGAAGAAGATATTAGAGAGAATTGTTATTGGTATATAGTTATCCTACTGAATATTTCTTTTTATTCTTATTTCTCTTGCCCATGGAGCTTTACTAAACGGAAAGACCATTAGTTTTACCATTTTGTTCAGTGCTGTATCCTGGCACATAAAGCAGTGACTGATACATAATTAAATCGTGAATGCCTCTTAAATGAGTATTTTTGAATGAAATACTTATAACACAAAGATAATAAGTCAATCATAATTTCAGGAATTTTATGCCATTTTCAAGGAGTTCTTATTAATAACTTGTATATTTGAAAAGTATTTTGCTTAACTCATTACATTTATGAATAGTAATGAGGCTATTGGAGATAACAGCTATGAAATTGCATTAAGAAAGAACCCATCTAAAAGGTGAGCAATTGTCATAGATTTTCATAGAATAATTTTCTAAGTAATGGACAGATTGTTCTTTGAAAATAATGCCTTATACTCAAGACTGTAATTGAGCTGAAGTAGAAAATTGTATAAAATTCTGACTCAAAGGGGACTAAATATAACATCTTTGAAACAAGTTTTTTCCATATTTTGATCATTCTAGGTATTGAAGATGTATATAATAGGGTCTCTGCTCTGATAGTATGCTTTAGATTCTTGAAAATAAAGTATTATGGATTGAATGTCCTCTTGTCAACAAAGACTGACTGGTAATAACAATCTTCTATTGGTGATTATCCATTCATTCTATCAGAATGCTACAATTGATATTCCAAGTGCTTTATAGACAGATCCCCAAAGATCATAATAAGTTATGACCATCTTCAATAATAACTATGATGAAGAGAATTGAGAACTTTTTTTTTTTTTTGGCTGGAAAACTTGGAAGCCATGCAATTCTGCAGTTGGCAGTCACAGCATCTGCTTAATGTCAAACCGCAAGGATGGGCGCTGACAAAATACACCGTCGTCTTATTACCATGCTACAGTTAATATCAAATGTTAACTTTATTTATAGCGTGAATTCTTGGCAATCCATTTCAAATTTAGCAACATCGTTTCCCTTTGGTATATCTCAGAATATCCTTCTACATCACTAAATGATGAGGAGGAAAGTCATTTGATTTCACCCAAATTGTTATCATATTAATTTTGGTAATGACTCAAGGAGAAAAGCCCCTGCCCTCTATTTTGAGGCTTTTCTCTTAGATCCTGAGTATATTTCAAGCTCTATAATCATCTTGAATTCTGTAGTTACCTCAAAGTTGGAATATGAAGGCCTGTATAAGGATCAAACATTGGGTTTTCAAAAAGCCAACAGGAAAATAGGGAGCATGGGCACAGAGGTCAAGAAAAAAAGTGGATTTTAAACATGTGACAAGCCATTTACCCTAACTCATCAATTAAAAGAAAACAAATTCCATCACCTTGGAGCTATTTTGAGCAACAAATTGCACAAAATGAAATATTTAATGATGCAAAATAATGCTAGATATGTTGGGGAAAGTTGTATTTACGCATCACATATGAAGATTCTATAGGACAAAAATCATATTTACAGCTTTGACTACAGTCAGCACTGATTGTTCTCCATCAAAACAACCACCAGTAGGACACTAACTAAATGAAATTTAATATATTCACCCACTGGAATATTTTGAAACTATTAAAAGGAATGAATGAGGCTTGGCACCCATGCTCAGTGGTTAGGGTGCCAGCCATATGCACTGGGACTGTTGGGTTCGAACCTGGCCTGGGCCTACTAAATAACAATGACAACAACAACAACAAAAATACCTGGGTGTTGTGGCTGGCACCTGGAGTCCCAGCTACTTGGGAGGCTGAGGCAAGGGAATCGCTTAAGTGCAAGACTTGAGGTTGCTGTGAGCTGTGATGCCATGGTACTTTACCAAGGGGACAGAGTTTCATTATGTCACCATTATGTCATTAAGGGTGACATAATGAGACTCTGCCCCCTCAAAAAAGACTAAATGAATTTATAAGTGCTGATATGTCTGATATGAAAATTTCCCCAGCATTTGTAATGACATAAAAAATACAAAGTGAAAAATGTTGAGTGAAATACTCTCCACTTTGTGTATGTGTATACATGTGTACAAATGTACATACACAAATACACTCTTCAAAGGACAATAAAGATTTCTGGAAGACTATACAAGAATATTAAACACAGTAGACTGAAGTACTGGGATGGAAAGGAGACTATTGTTTCATTGTATTTTTTTTTAATGGTGCTAGAAGTTTTTATGACAGTGTTCATATTTTATTAATATGAAAGTTATATCATTTAAAGGTCTAAAATAAAAATGTAGTTTTCTGTGTATTTCAGAGCTTACAGCCCATTTTTATTGATTTGTCTAAGTCATGGAGAATGAATCAATATTAGAAAATAAAGCAATGTTCGTCTGTTTACAGTGATGTTCTTTGAGCAGCGGTGGTCGTAGGATTCATATAACTGTAGTAAAAGAACATACAGACCACACCAGGCCAGGGCTTCAGACCCAAGGTAGGGAGGGCAGGCCCCAGGATTTCAACAAGTGTGGTCTGTTGTTATTAAATTTTCTTAGGCAAAAATTAAAAGAATTTCATGGCCACACATATTTGAGAAACGATAGGTAAAAACAGTTTAAAAAGAGATAAAAAGCACTCTTGAAACTGTCACATGCATTCTGAAATACTGATAGTTTTCTTTTTGTCTGAGGATTTTGACATGTGAAAAGGAATAGAATGGTTGGTACGTTATTTATTACTACAATCTAGTAAATTTACACTAGTATATATATAGAATATGTAAAACTTTTAAAACATTTTTTAATACTTAGTGGTGATGAAAACAAATTTTCGTAAATTTTGAACTCTAATGGCAAGTTAAGTTTGGTTGGCTCTTTTGAATACTTCAAATATTTTCAAGAGTAGACAAAATATTTATAAATGTAACTATTATGAACTTAGTACTAAATTGACCCTGAAACGCTTTTTTTATTTTTTTCTTTATTATTCCTACTTTTTACCTATTTTAGATTTAAAACTATATCTATATGTTTTCAACCCTGTATTCTTAGGGTTGAAATGATTTTGTTCAAACAGAAACAATACTTGGCATTCATGATAATTGTCTATTAGATATAGCAATTGGTTCTTCTTTATTAATGAGCTCTTATACTTAGGACAGGTCTCTAAATTATGTTCAAATTTCTCTTCAATTTTAAACATGGTATATTTTCCTTGAAATTGTATGTACATTTTATTTTCTATGACCACAATTGGGCCATGGTCTTTCGGCCCGTCCTATAGTAATTATAATTGAAAACATATGGTGGCTCTCTTATCAGTATCTCAGTATAATTAATAAGAACTTCTAGGACAGCAATTTTCCAACTGTCCATGTTGTTCTACAGGAGACTTATGGTCTGAATACATCTGAAGGTATTTTTTCTTTTTCATACCTGGGAAAGGGTACTATGGCATCTCGGTCATAGGGACAGAGAAGGCTGCTGCATACCTTACAACACAGCTATCCCCCCAAATAAATGTAACATAATATTCTCCATTATGCATATATTTTTCTCTTTTGATAAAATCACTAGCAGTGAAAAACAAAAATTATATCTGCTCTCAACACATAAACTGATACTAGGTCAGTAGTATTTTGTTTTTATATTTAAGTGGTACCTAAAACAAAGCCACGAGTTGTCCTATATAGATACATCTCTTTATTACAAGATTTGAAATACTTTCATTTAATTAGTAATGGATTATGAAGCAAAATGCAATGAAAAGCACTTTTTTAGATTTAATGATCTATTTAATGCACATGAACCTGCTGTCATTAGCAAAGCTTTATAGACATAGAAATGTTTCTTTAAATTTTTATTTTAAGAATTTATTCGTATACACATATCGACTCTGCAAACTATTGCTTGTGTTAATACATGACTTAGGAAGTATATGGCGACATATAGATGGTGATACTTATAATATTATTACAGGCCAAGAGCAAATTTGTGCCAAAGGATATAAGATGACTCACATGTGTCAGGAAAGGAATGCTTAGATGTGTAAGAATCTTTGCAGCTTTTCTGGTTAAGCAGGCTTCACTTAAATTGCTACAAAATTATAGATTTGTATATTAGAATAAAGGAGGTAGATAACTGAGATAATTTCTTTCCAAGAATTTTATTGAAACAATGACTTTGAATCATGGATGATAGAAAATAATTCTTAGAGAATTTTTCTGGTCATTTAATTTCTTTCTCAACAGGCTGCCGATGAAGTCTTTCCACAGCAGATACTCCATGAACACCCCCAGGTGTGTGTGATTTCTGGAGGCATTCATAGTCCGCTTTCCCTCAGGACTTTGTTTTTAAAAAGCAGCTAATAGTGTACTTTCATGTCTATAATGTCATTGTTTAGATTTGTTAAAGGTTGTCTTAATTCTTGAGAGAAGCCATTTGCAAGCTTACAAAAAAAAAAAAAAAGGCAGAGAAGCTGTGCTTTTATGTCTCCAGATTAACAATAGATTCATTAATCAAGAAGGAGAGGTCAAGATAACTGCTAGATTCTCCCAGAGGCAAAAAACAACACAAAGCAAAACCCATAAAATACTAGCACAGCAGAGTTGGCATTTGGGACAATGTTCTTTAGCCTCTGTGTTTTACCAGTGACATTAATGGATATGGTATTGTTATAAAGCTGACGTTTTTAAAAATCCATTTATAAAGACATTAAAAGTAATGGAATTCATATTTATACTTCACTTTTTAAACAATTAAATACCTCATGCTGCATATATTCAATAGTTGCTTGGCCATTACCATATGTTCTGAAAAAAGATGTGTAATGTTTTTAATTGGTGAGAATCAAAAAAGTCGGTTAACAATAATTTTTTCTGGCCCAGGCACAGTGGCTCAGGCCTGTAATCCCGGCACTTTGGAAGGCTGAGCTGGGTGGACTGCTTGAGCTTAGGAGTTCCAGACTAGCCTGAGTAAGAGTGAAATCCCATATCTACTAAAAAAAATAGAAACAGTAGCTGGCATTGCTGGTGGACACCTATAGACCTAGCTGCTCAGGAGGCTGAGACAAGGGTATTGCTCAAGCCTGAGAGTTCAAGTTGCTGTGAGCTATGATGCCATGGAATTCTACCCAGGGGAACAGAATGAGACTATGTCTCAAGAAAAACAAACAAATAAAAAATATATTTCTTTCTTCTAACTCCTAAGTATTTTCAATTGATAATTTACCCATGATTCATATCTTTTCCACTATCAGGATATAGCTATAGTAGGACATATATATGACGATAGATAAATTATAAAAAAATAGGTAATAGGTATGTGTGTGTGTGTGTGTGTGTAGACAGATAAAGAATTTAGAGAAGATATATTACCTTCAACTCTTTTTTTCTCATTTATGTAACCTTTTGAGGTTTATATTTCTTTCTCTAGCCACCAGGATTATATTCTCTAGATAGTTTCTGTAGGTACTGTCCTAATTTGGTGTTGATTTTGTTTTAATTAACAAATAATTCTTTGTGGTTTGTCCTATACCAGCACTATACTCAGTGGGAAAATGGAGATGAGCAAAGTGTAGTATTCAAAGACACTGGAAATTTATGTCTACTTAAAAACTTGCATGCAGGCGTTTGTAACAGCCTTACGCATAACTGCCAAATCTTGGGTAATGTCCTTCAGCAGGTGAATGTCTATGTAACCTGTGGCACATTTGGACAAAGGAATATTCTTTAGCACTAAAAAAAAAAAAAAGAACTATCAAGCCATGAAAAAACTTGGAAGAAACTTAATTGCATATTTTTAAGTAATAGAAGCCAATATGAAAAAGCCCCATGCTGTATGATTCTGCAAGTATATGACATTCTGGGAGAGATAAAGGTATGGAGATAATAGTAACATCAGGAATTGTCAGGTGATAGAGAAGAACAGAGAGTGACTAGGTGAAATGGAAGATTCTTATGCTACTGAATTTCTCTGTATGATGCTATCATGAGGTACACATTTCATTACATGTTTTACCAGACCCATAGAATGTATGACACTGAGCAAACCCTAAGGTGAACTGAGAACTTCAGGTGATAATGACAAGTCAATGTAGGTCATTGAGTATAACAAATATACTTCTCTGATGGAGGATTTTGATAATTCAGGAGGTTCTGTATAGGTGTGTGGGGAATTTCTGTACCTTCTGCTTAATATTGCTATGAGCCCAAAACTGCTCTAAAAAATAAAGCTGATTAAAAACTTACCAAGTACCTCAAAGTACTTTATGTAAGTTATATTTATTTATACTTATCATATTAAAATGGTAAACTAGAATTTAAAAACATAGTTATTAATTTATTAATATAATAAACCCATCATGTGTTAACTTAGGCATATTTTGCTGAAAAATATATTTTTTCCAAAGCACACACACAAAAAAGCTATTGTTTACATGCATGAAAATTTCTTCAGGGTCAAACTCACAGAAGATATTTGAATGTCATGTGTTTCTGCATTCAATGTGTCATAATATTTTGTATATTTTCAGTATAAGAAATGAGATCCAGCCTTTCCTGCTAGAAAGGACAAGAGATAGTTATAGAATTAAGCCACCATACTGATTGTGTTTAAATGCAGCCATTTATTACTTTCAGTATCTGTTGATATTTAAATTATTTAGTTCTTGAATTCAGATGCTACTAAAGTGAAATGCCAATTTGAGATTATATCCTTATACTACGTATAATCCCCAATGGAGACTATTCCTCGGAAAATTGAGTGCGGATGTGTTTCTTTCCTTTTCTTTTTTTTTTAAACTTCCAATCCCTTTCACAAACTGTGTGTCTTTTTCCTTTTTTTCTAGTCAATATATACCCAGGACTTGTAAAGCTGTACAAAGCTCTAACCTCAGCAAACACACCGTCCAGCCCTTTCTTGAAGCCAGCATTCTAGATTCTGAATATGTGACTTCCCACACCCTTTCACGTGGACTGTGTGAAATGGGGTTGATGTCCTACAAATTTCATCAATTTGTTTATAGAAAGTGACCTGAAGGAATGTTACTTGACAACACCTCTCAGTGGCCTGTGCTTTTAATAAAGACACTTATTTGTTTTCACTATTTCTAACAGTCCTTTCAATTATCTGCTATCCACTGTCTTTAACACACCACTTGTCATTTCTTTCAATTTCCTTTCATATACCTAGACTTGTTTTCACCCCTTCTACCAATAGAAAATATCGAGTTTTCTTCATTTCTTTTATTTCAGGTTAATTTGAGTGTACAAAGAAAAGGTTACAATGTTTACATTTATAATTGTGTCCCACCCGCAAGAAGTGTGCCATACACTCTAACATTGTGCCCAGTAAGTGGGAGCACACCCATCCCCCTCCCTCTTCCATCTCCCTGTCACTTATTCCATCTCTTCCCACCTTTAACTAATTTGAGTTTTTTTCTTATGTGGGCATTTATTGGATCATCTACTGGCCTCATATTAATATTGAATATATTGGATACTTGCTTTTCCATTCTTGTGATAACTTCACAAAATAGAATGTGTTTCAACTCCATCCAGGTTAATACAAAGGTACAATTTTTTGCATTTCTTCAATGCTGGTATTTTAATGGAGATTGCATTAAATCTTAGGTTGCTTTAGGTAGAATAGACATTTTGAAATGTTGATTCTTCCCAGACAAGATCATGGTATGTTCTTCTAATTATTGAAGGCTTCTGATATTTCTTTCCTTATGGTTTTATAATTCTCTTTGTAGAGACCCTTCACCTCTTTTGTTAGGTATATTGTTAAGTATTTCATTTTCTTTGAGGCAACTGTGGAGAATACTGCATCCTTGATTTGCCCCTAAACTTGTTTTTTATTGGCATATTCAAAGGCTACTAATTTGTGGACATTCTTTTTGTACCCTGAAATTTTACTGTATTTCTCAAACACTTCCAGGAGGTTTTGTGGTTGAGTCTCTGGGATTTTCTAAGTATAAGATCATTTCATAAGCAAAGAGGGAGAGTTTGACTTCCTCTGCCCCCATTTGGATGCCCTTTATATCCTTCTCTTGCCTGATTGCATTGGCCAGAACTTCCAGAGCTATGTTGAATGCTAGTGGTGATAGTGAACAACCTTGTCTGGTTCCATTTCTAAGTGGAAAAGCATTCAGTTATATTCCATTCAGTATGATGTTAACTGTGGGTTTGTCATAGATGGCTTCAATTAGCTTACAAAATGTTCCATCTATGCCTATTTTCTTAAATGTTCTTGTTAGAAAAGGATGCTGAATTTTATCAAATACTTTTTCTGCATCTATTGAAAAGATCGTATGATCCTTGTTTTCTTCTATTGTTCATGGTGAATTACAGTTATGGATTTACATATGTTAAATCAGCCTTGAGTCCCTGGGATAAAGCCTGCTCAATTGTGATGTATGATTTTTTTAATGTGTAGCTGTAATGTGTTAAAATTTTACCAAGAATTTTTGCACTGGTATTCATTAGTGAAATTGGTCTGTAGTTCTCCTTTTTAGTTGAATCATTTCCTGGTTTTGGAATCAGGATTGCTCATAGAACATGTTAGGGGAAGTTCCTTCCTTCTCATTGATTTGGAATAGGTTCTTCAGTATTGGTACAAGCCCCTCTTTGAAGGTGTGTTAGAATTCTCATGTGAAGGCATCTGACCCAGGGTTATTTTTTGTTGTTGTTGGGAGCTGTTTTATTGTTTCTTCAATTTCAATGCTTTATATTGGTCTCTTCAAGAGACCTATTTCTTCCTGGTTAAGTCTAGGGAAATGGTGTGAGTCCAGGTATTCATTGGTCTAATTCCTCCACATTGTCAAATTTCTGGGTTTAGAGTTTTTGATAGTTGTCAGAAATAATCTTATATCTCTGTGGTATCAGTTGTTATTTCCCCCTTTTTGTTTCTAAGTGAGGTTATTAAAGAGTTTACTATTGTGTTTCTAGTTAATCTAGCCAATGGTTTAACAATTTTATTTATCTTTTTGAAGCAAAACTATTTGTTTCATTTAATTTTCTGAATAATTCTTTTGTTTTCAATTATATTTATTTCTGATTTAATCTTAGATATTTCTTTCTTCTATTAGATTTGGGATTGGATTGCTCTTCCTTTTCCATTTCTTTAAGATAATTCATTCAGTTGTTTGTGTGCTCTCTTTTCTGTTTTTTGGATGTGGGCATCTAATGTGATAAGCAGTCCCTCTTAGGACTGATTTTACAGGATCTCACACATTTAGGTGGCTTGTGTCTTCATTGTTATAGTTGAGGAAGTTAATAATTTCCTCTTTTATTTATTCCTTGACCCAATTGTCATTCAGCATAAGGTTGTTTAGTTTCATGGTTTTGTATGGGGATGACAATTTTTGTTGGAGTTGAGGTCCACCTTTACTGTCCTGTGGTCTGAAAATATACAAGATATAATTTCAATTCTTTTAATTTTGATGAATTAGTATCCTTAGATGTGATCTATTTTTGAGAATTTTCTGTGGGATGATGAGAAGAATGTATATTCCTTAGCTTTGGAATGGTGTGTTCTGTGTAAGTCTATTGAGCACATTTGTTCTGGGATTGCATTTCAGTCCCTTGTATCTTAGTTCATTTTTGCTTAGACGATTTGTCATATCTAAGACAATTGTTAAATCCCAAATATTATGGTAGTATAGTATATCATATTGCTTAGAAGAATTATGGTCAATTTCAAAATTTGGGAAGCCTTTACATTGGGTATATGAATATTTAGAATTGAAATGTCCTCTTGTTGTATTGCTCCCTTGACCATTATGAAGTGACCATCTTTGTCTTTCTTGACTGTAATTGCTTTAAATACACTTGTACCTGAAAATAAGACCACAATTTTTCCTGGATTTTCATTTGCCTGTAATAATATTTTCCAACTCTTTACCTTGAGCCTAGTTTTGTTCTTAAAGACTACATGTGTTTCCTGGAGACATATAGATGGCTTGTTCTTTTTTATCCAATTAGCCAGCCTGTGCCTTTTCAGTGGGGAATTCAAGCCCTTTACATTTATTGGGATAAGTGTGATGGATTTCTATTCATTTATTTTTTGAAATTCCATTGTTTAGTTTTTATCCTTGGAGCATTTTGGATGGTAGGTTTTGTCTTTTAGGTTCTGGATGTTTCTTTTGCTGGTGGTCCATTGTGTTGTTCAGTGTGGAGAATAGGTCTAAGTATGTCTTGTTGAACTGGTCTTGTTGTGGTAAGTTTCCTCAATATTTGCATGTCAGTAAAAGATTTGATTTCTCCATCAATTTTAAAGCTTAGATTAGCAGGACATACCATTCTGGGCTGAAAATTATTTTAATTAAGTAGGTTAAAGGTAGATGACCATTTTATTCTGGCTTAAAAAGTTTCAAGTAAGAATTCCACTGTCATTCTCACTGATCTACCCCTATAGGTCAATTGACATTTACTTTTGGGTGTTTGCAGAATTTCCTCTTTCATCTTGTATTTGGAAAGTTTCATGACAATGTGTCTTGGATATGCTCTGTTTGAGTTGAGATAACCTGAGGTTCATATCCCTTTAAAAGGAGTATGTTTGAATCTTTGTTGATAATTGGGAAATTTTTATTTATGACTATCTTCCAGTAGGGCTTCCTTTCCTTTGGGATGATCTTCTTCCCCTTCAGGGATACTTATGATTTCTATATTTGAAGACTTCATGAAATCCTGTAATTTTCTGAGCAAACATTCCTCTTTCTCTCTGTTCTTTGCCTCTTTAACTTCCTGTATTAGCTCAACAGCTTTATCCTCTAGCTCTGAGATTCTTCCTGACAGTATCAACAGAGTAAAAAGACAACCTAATATGGGAGAAAAATTCTAAATTATGCATTGGATAAGAAATTCATGTTCAGAGTATGTACAGAATACCTAAAACTCAACAACATAAAAGCAAACAGCCTGATTTAAAAATGGGCAAAGGAATGAAATAAATAAAAGTGTTTCCAAAGAAGACATAAAGTGGTAACAGCACATGAAAAGATGTTCAACATCTGTAATCCTTTAGGAAATGCAAATAAAACTATAATAAAATAACATAGCCATTTAGGATGATTACTATCCAACAACAAAAAAATAAACAAAATAACAAATTTTGGAGAGGACATATACTATTGGTGGGAATGTAAAGTACTATCTATAGCCATTGTGAAAAACAGTATGGTGGTTCCTCAAAAATTTAAAAATTGAATTACCATATGTATTAGCAGTTTAACTTCTGGATATATACCCCAAAGAATTGAAAACAGATTCTTGAGGAGATACTTATATATTCATTTCATAGCAGCATTATTCACAATAGCTAAAATGTGAAAGCAATCACAGTGCTCACTGATGGACGAATGGATAAGCAAAATATGGTACAGATGTATTATGGGACATTAGACTTCAAAAGGAAGAGGATTCTGACATATGCTGCAACATGGATAAATCTTAATGACATTGTGCTAAGCCAGTCACAAAAAGCAAATGCTATATGATTTTACTTATATATAAGATTGTTAGAGTAGTCAAAACTCAGAGAGACAAAGAGCAGAATGGTGGTTGCAGGAGCTAGGGTAAGCTGGTAAGGAGGATTTATTGTCTAATGAGAATAGAGTTTCAGTTTCACAAGACAAAAAGTATTATGGAGACGGATGATGGCACAATATGGTCAATGTTTTTATTACCTCTGATGCATAACTTTAAAAATGGGTAAGATGGTAAATTGTTTTGTAATGTATTTTTTTATACCACAATAAAAAAATTGAAAATCACAAAAGAAAAAATTGGTGGAGCTACTATAAAATATATCCTTGTATCCAAGCTATCAATAGATTTTTAGCCTTGCTTTAAACTTTATGCTTAACCCTGATGGCTGCACTCAGTTGTTACCTTCGTTGTAGAGCACACCTCCAAGAGGTTTACTGTGTTTAGATTCATGTCTGACGTATCAGTGAATCATGAGAAAAGTCAGTAAAAGAAAATAAAAATGCATTTTAGATAACTAAATAAGATATTTTCAATTTCCTTCTCATACCACATTATGCCCCCATTCCCACCCCCCAATTTTTTCCATTAAGCTTTTCCTTTGTTCCCTTTACTTAGCAAGGAATTAAAGATGGCTGAGCAGGTGGTGATAATGACAATTCAGGACATGACCTGTGTCATTCTTTTAGTTTAACAAAAATGTTGAATTTTGATTTCTTGGGTAATAAGCTTAAAAGACATTATTCCTTTGGAAATGAATTCAAAGGAAGATTAAGTCAAACCTAGGAAATTACTCTTTCAGCCTAGTATTTAGGGGATTAAAAACAAACAAAACCCCCAGTACTTAGTTATGTGAGCAAGCTTCCTGCTGTTTCATGCCCCACTCCTCCCTTCTCTTTACTACATTCTCACTATGCAGAGAGAGCCACGGTAACTATGGTTTTTGTGCCCAGCATAGTCTCTTTTTCCCCTTTTATAATAATAAAATGTAGCTTTTATTTTAATGTAGAAAATGGCAGATAACAATGTCCTGAAGTTCGAATTTGGCAGATGTAAGGCAGTCACATAATGGAAATGCAGCCAATTAGACTGCCTGGCCTTGGCTGCCACAGGTGCTACTCTAGGGACTGGTATCTCTAAAGATCAGAACAGAAAACAATTAACAGAAGAGGAAACCGAAACGATTAAAAAACCAAAGGCAAGACTATGTGATGTGGACAGTCTGATTTGTTCAGATTCCAAAATGTTCTAAATGTTTTTAAAATGTGTGTTTTTTATGTAACAAGAAACAGTGGAATGGTTGCCATGGTCTGGCTATTGGTTGAAAACAAAAACTAAATGAATAGAAGGGAATCTATGCCTTGTAGGGGAAGAAAGGCAATGATTAAAATGAAAGAGATCCAAGGGAGTAGATAGCATCTTAACAAATTTTGTGTTTTGCATATGCTATCAGGGTTTTTTTAGTAAATGATTCAGGGAAAGAAGTAAGGATAACAGCAAATGTTACCATAGATCCCAGAAAGACAGAAAATAGAGCTCCCGCCATGAGAGTACCACCCAACAAGTTTAAAATAAGATGAGTTATATTCTAGTCCTGACAAAAATGCTGCTACCAAAACTCTTCATATCTTCATCCATAATGGGTGAGAGAATAGACATACAATTAGAGATAAGCGTCGTAAGAGGAAGAAAATATTTGAAAATAATTTTACATACATAGTACGTGTATATAGTATAGGTATATAGGTACGTGCGCATATATGAGTGTGTATGGTGTCCAAAAACTATCCAGCCATGTAAAATAAAAAGCAGAGACATAATAACATGGCTGGATAATTTCTGGACAAACTTCATATATGTGTGTGTGTGTCTGTGTATGTATGTGTCATGCATATCAATACTCAAATTATTAAATGTAGTTTCTTGCTATAACTATTATTCCAGGAAAGTTTTAAGGGTAATATAATACAACAGAGTTGAGGGTCATTGGATTAAGATTTTAGGAAAAGATATTAATATACCAGTTGGACTATCGGGGTTAACTCTAACAAGATTGAAATTAGCCTGATAATGTTTTAATGAAGTAAGCATGCACGAGACACTGACCAATGATCAAAGCATAATTTATACATATGTTGCTTTGTAGACATGGGTCTGAGGAGTTTGGGGTAGTTTATATTAGCTGGTCAGTATTGTTTATTGAAAACAGTGAAATTGATGATTTACAACTGGTCTCAGCAAGACCTCTTAAAGACTCTGTCATTGCAGCTGATTGTGTTACTGATAATAAAACTTTCCAGTGGAATCTGGAAATAGTAGGACTGAACTTCAGAAGCTATTAAAATGGACTAAGAGGAACTTTAAACTGATAGTAAATTGCCTAATTAATTAGTTGCATAGTTAGTGCTTTCTACACTAGCCAAATCCTTCAGTTGAGATACACCCTCAGGCAGGAGGAACTATGACCAAGAGAACTCAGGAAACTTTTCATTTGATAAGTTGACTATGCCTATGAAGCTAATTACCACTAAAATGGAGCAAGTTGAAAATAAAAGGATAAAAATTCACAAATGTAGTAATGTGCTGAAGGAATCAAGTAAATTTGTGTATCATCAAAAGCAATTCTCTGATGAGCCCTTATTAACATGACTCCTGAGAATTTTAGATCAAAGGGATTTTTCTCTGCCTTGGAACACTTCAGAGCTAAGGAGAATGTTTGGGCTCAGATGGATATTCAAGTGGTAGCTCCCTTTGCTGTGGTTCACAGAGATGTCCCTACTTTACTAGAATGAATTAAGGGATTCATTAATTATCCAGCCCCTCCCATGTTATTATAAATGAAAACCACCTACTGAAACCTTATATTTGCTATTGGTGCAAGATGAATTGGAGTGCCTGTATGGCAACAAAAAACAAGCTCCCCAGTGAAATGCCCCTCACTAGGTAATAATTGATACTATATTTAAAAAAGACCCAGTAGCACAAATACTCTATGTGACTTTGTTGTGGGAGCCTCAGAAGGCTATAAAGAGGTGGTCTCAGAACTTTCATCTCAGCTACCTCATTCATATACAACTTAAAGATAATAAAAATGTTATGACTTTACAAAACAAGGAAAATAAATATAATAAAAATATTATGACTTTACAAAACAATGAAAATCACAATAGCAAACAATGTAGAAGTCTCAGAATGGCTAATTAAAATGGCACGACAAAAGAGAAAATTGATTCAATGTCAAGAAAAACCTTGATAAAATCTTATGGAAGCTGAGGAGGAACCACAACTTTCTCTCTATGAACTTTCTGGAATATAAAATCCCCAAGGAGTAACAATTGATTTATCTTCACTCAGAAGAATTTCAGCAGGAAAGGTGAACCTCCAACATTAAATGTAAGACTACCTAGGTTAATATTAATATAGTTATGGAAGACAGAGTTTCTTGACCCAAACCTGATTGTATAATCCTGCTCAAAATCCAGGTCCCTGCACAGCCTATGAAGTTTGGACTAATTGCATAAGCTGGAGCAATATATGATATGCCATGTAAACTTGGACTACAATCGATACAGCTCCCCACACTTCAGACTAAAAAGGAAGTTCAACACCTAGAGAGCCTGGCTTCTGGAGAAATCATATCCTTTGTTAAGAATACTGCTAGGCCCCAACCAGAAAGTTGCAAGAAAAAAAAATTTTTTTTGATTGGGTACTAAAGAGCCAGAAGCCTTCTTAAACTGCAGGAGGCCACAATCCAAGCTGTTTCATTAGGACTACATAATCATAACAATAAAATTTTACTAAAAATGCTAGCCATAGACCATACTATTTAGAGGACAATAAAAGGGATTCCCATGAATGATACTTTTACCTGGAAATCCCTATGGAAAATTTGAGGCAAACTGAATAGGACAGGTTGATGCTCATCAAAGAAGCCCTATGCCGAATCTGCAGGTGATTGACTCAGCAAGTTCATGCTCCAGCTCTGGCTTTTGACAGTGCAACCCAGTCCTATGATGTGCGTGCTCATGAGGAAAACAAAGCCATGAAGAGATGAACCAAAGAAACATATATTGCAGATCCCTGTTAATGTCAGCACAAACTGTTCATAAAATTTGCCCTATGTGCTGACAGGGAAGACAGCATTTAAGTTTACCCTGGGAATTATTTCCAAGATGTGTCTAGCCCACAGCTAGAAAGTAGATTGCATTGACTTTTTACTCACTTCTCTGGGGGATATAAATGGATATTGACAGAACTTAATAATATATTTTGAATTTGCCACTTATAACCAGTGACTGAGGTCAATACAGCTAATACTATCAAAGAAGCAGAAGAAAAACATTGCAAATAGTTTGGCCCTCCTACTTAGATTTCATCAGCTCAGGGTACTCATTTCATTGCCCATTCCATGCACTAATATGTGAAAATGTCACGTTCTATGGGATTGTCATATCATTTAGTTAATAGAAAATTGGAATGGACAAGTAAACCCCCTTCTGAAAAATATGAGGGATGACAAAAGATTGAAGAGATGGTCCACAAATTTATAGCATGCTTTTTTTAAGTTAAACTGGTAAACTACAGATAAGTCTTCATTAAATAAATTATTATGCTTTTGTGATGAAATTAGGAAAGAAGGGCTAGAGGATGATACAGGAACCGACATACAAATATTTACTACTCCACCACAGCTTTCTTTTTCAATGCTGAACCAAATAGTTCTTGGACTGAAGTTAACACTAAGGATCCCAAGGGCTGGGGATATTTCAAAACAAAATTCAACGTTTATTAAGTTGAACATAACTGTAGGAATTCCAAAGGGATTCATGAAGTGGTTTATTTCTTTACCCATACAACACCAAGTTGGGTGTAACTATTGCACGTCTTTGTGCTTACCTATTCTGACTCCCTGCAATTGGGAAGGAATCAAATGGAAGGCCCGGCACAGCACATATTGATATTAGCCATCTGAGATAGCCCAGAGGCTAAACCAGATGGACCTACTTCAGGAATGAACATTTGGAATCAAAGTAATGATAAAGAGAAGAAAGTTATGATGCTAAAGGGGAGAATGTCAATAAATAAGTCTTACAAAAAGAATTCTGTAATAACATAGAAGTCAGATAGAGATTTAGAACAAGAGAGTAATAGCTTTTCTTACCTGAGAGTCCAGTGTGCCTTGGGATGGAGTGGTTTGTTTTTCAAAACCTCCTCTTTTAAAGAACCAAAATATAAGTTTGGCAATGGCCAAAGTAATGAACATATTTCTGCCAGTGATCTAGCCTAATTCTGCTATGGCTATATCAAACCACACAAATGTGGCTATGCCTTTTGGTTCTCATTTCACAAAATGTAACTATTATCAAGGAATCCATGGGATTATTGCCGAGTAGAATCTGGAGAACACTGTGTGTTCATTCACAATCCAAGTGAACATTGTGTGCTCACTAAAGAGGTTCAAGAAGCATTAATGACAGTAGAAGGTCCCATTGGTTGTAATATTACATGAGAAACTAGCAATTTGCCTTATTGTTGTGCATAGAAACCTGTAAGTACCTGGAAGAAAAAAAAATGGATCTTGAAGCATTAACAAAGGGAAATAATTGGGTACAATTTGATGGGCTTGCATCCCTGAAAATGAGACGCCAGAGATTTGATGTGGATGATAATGGGAAGTGTCAGCAGTGACTGCTCTTCATGTGACCTTATCCTGGTGAATTCAACATTTCGAGTTCCAAATTTATTTCCTAGTCATTTTAAAGTGCTTATTACCTGAAGGCAATATCACTTTTGATGCATCAAACAGAACTGCTCTGTTCAAAAATAAAAGAGCTTTAAAGTCTTTCATCTATTTTTAGAAAAATTATGTAATATAAAAGGAGAGGCAAATTTTGTTGAAAGGAATAAAATAGTTATATTTTAATACTATATGATTCGCATTGGGACCACATATTCAGAGTATGGCATGATGCTCTTATGCGGAGATTATATGAATCGTTAACATTGTAGAACATAATAAAATAACACTAATGTTGAAGAGCACATGCATCATGGGATTGAATTACCACTCTGTCAGGATGTTATCCTTGTGAAAGAATTGGCATGATGAATATTTAGGCTGATAAATTGGTTACAATTCCTAACCATTCAGTAGATATTTACTCTGAAGTGCAGGTCTATGTAGATCAGGGAGGCAAAAGAAATTGAGATTAGTACAAAACTATGAGAAAGTTTGTGCTGATATTATGGGATGGTTTTGTTTTCTGTTTAAATCCATGTAACTCTTCAGTGGTTATCACAAATGTAGGGATTTTAATTATTCACAAAATCTAATTATGCAATGTTATATCACAAGTGATTGCTGTCCAACCAGAGAGCTTGTTTTGTCATAACGAGGGCTTGACCACAGACCTGGGAAATGGATGAGATTGTAAAGGATAATTCCAATTAAGTCAAGAATAAGCCTGATCTATTTTATTAAAATAAGAAATACAAAAATAAGATAAATAGTGTTGATTATAACTATGATGCATAGACTATTAGAGAGGTTTATATTAGTCTCTCAGCATTGTTTATTGACAACAGAGAGATTGATGAATTATGCCTACTCTCAGTGAGACCCTCACAAGGTTGTGCCTATTGGGTTAGTTACATAGTAAGAACACTTTTATGTAAGAGGTAAGAATACCCTAGCGTATAAGATGCCCCAGCTGAGACACTATTTTGGATGCTTGGTTCTGAGGTACTCTCTACACATTGGTTAGTCCTGATCCAAGAAAGAAAGGACATCTAGTATACCATCATAAGAGGACAACAATTGAAGCTTGAACCTCAACCTTCGTTGTGTGGCACATCCTCACTTCAAGTATATTCTTACTTCAATATATTTTACCTGAAGCAATCTGTAAATTCGTAAGCATTTTCATTTTGTATCTTGTAAGTCTTCTTTAATAATCAAACACTGTTTAACTGCTTCTCTTAGTGCAAGACTTAGTATTGTGTAGGTATTAGTGTTGAGGAATAAGATACTTTCCTAAGGTATTTGTGTTAGAAGAAAACAAAATGAAATGAATCCTCATAATTATATGTAACTTAATTTGATTTTCTGTTTGATATAAATATATAGCATTAAGTTGATACTTTCACAGTGCCTAAGAAGTGTTATGCATTGATAAAATTTCTGTATAAATCACACTGCTATCCTGTTGCTTCTTAGTATTTAATAGATTTCTAAGATACCCAGCTTTAGTAGCTGTTTTTTTCACTCAAACACCACCCTCCAGTGGGAATAGTGATAGAGGTTGTAGTAACTACCATTATATTCTTCAAGACCGCCAGTAGTGTTTAGGACATGTTAATATAGAGGACAGAATCTCGTAACATCAGAAGATGTCTTGCATGAAATGAACACTAGGATTCAGTAGAGACTGCCCTAGAGAATGGGAAACACATCAAAAAAGCAGTCAGTATTTTCTCCTTGTAGAGATCTTTCATCTCTTTGGTTAAATATATTTAACATTTTTGCAGCTCTTGTAAATGGTATTGAGTTCTTGATTTGATTCTCAGTTTGGCAGTTGTTAGTGAATAGAGGAACTATTGATTTTTATACATTAATTTTGTAATAGGAGACTTTATTGAATTCATTTATAAATTATAGTAGACTTTTGGAGGAGCCTTTTTTTAAATTTTTAAGCAGGCAACATTTTATTTTTATTTTTTTTTTTATTGGATCATAGCTGTGTACATTGATACTGTCATGGGGTGCAGTGTGTTATTTTTATATACAATTTGAAATATTCTCATCAAACTGGTTTTGAAAGTATAAAATCACGTCATAGCCAGAGATAGTTTGACTTCCTCTTTTTCAGTGTGTGCTATCGAGGTGACAGGTAGACTGAAGTCCCCGACTTTATCACTATACAATTCATCCATGTAACAAAATTGTTGCCCACTAAATCTATGAAATTTTAAAAAAAGAAAGAGGAGTCAGAAAGAAAGAGCTCTAGTTTTGGCAATTTCATTAACTGAATAGAAGCCACTTAGCAAGACATAAAATCTTTCAGGATATCACTTTAGCTAATTATAAAATAGATGTGTTAAATTACATGATTTCTGTCTCCTTGAAGTCTACAACCCTATAATTCAATCATGTTGGATGATAAGCTGTCTAAAAAAAAAAAATCTAGGCTCAAAATTCTAAGTTAAAAGGATATTTTAACATAAATATAGAGGCAAATTCAAGGAATGATAAGAAGTTAAAAGTCCTTTAAATGTTGCAGATTGTCTATTGTTTTTCAACAAGGTAGGATCTGCAATTTGGAAAATTACTAAATAAAAAATTTAATAATAATAGAGGTTATCTCTCATTTTTTCACTGGGATTAAACTGTGATTAATTTTTTATACACTCTTGTTAATTCTCACAATACTCTTTAATGGAAGTTATTATTATTTCTGTTTTATAGGTTAGTAAAAACAAAGTTCAAAGAGTTTAAATGACTTCCCTCATATCAAAAGAAAGATGAAGATCATAGAAAGTCATAGCTATTTATAAACAATAGGCACATGCAGAAAGATATATTTGGTCTGTCTGAAAAGAAAGTAATTTTTCAAGGGATTATTTAGGAAAAGTGTGCCCCCAAAAGGGCCTGGTATAAATGAAATTCAAGGTTATCTTTATGGTTTTATATAAGAATATACATTGAAAATAATTAGCATAAAAATTGGCCACTCCAATTCCTAGGTTTTTAGCTCCTCTGTTTTTGGTCTTTTTAAATACAAATTATAGTCTTTTTGGATGCTTTTTCCCCTGAAAGGAATATAAGCTCACGCAGCAGTTTTGCCGTGGGTTACTTTTGTCTGTTAATTTACTTAGCTCAAGGATATTCAACTCCAACTTCATCATGTCTTCCAATTCTACCTCTTCGGAATACCCGCTATTCTATGTAAGCTCTGTATTGTAAGATTCTACCCTCTGGTAAAACCCACCATTTTTAGGGAACATAACTACACTCTAAGACATGCTTCTCTGAAAAGGGAGGAGATGTTGGAAGATAAACTTTTAGTGTAGAGCATCTCAGAATGTTGGAGAAAATATTAAAATGATATTTTCCAAATCCTTCATGGCTAGAAAGAAAAATAAAGTGTAAAATAGTAAAAAAAAAAAAAAATGACAAAAAGTGATAAACTAAAGAAATAAGAAGGTAAAGAATAGAGTCTACACTGCTAGATAATATGCTCTTTCTTGGACACATTAGATCATAATTTGGTTGTTTCTGAGGTGTAAGAACTAAATCCCTGTGTCTACTTTAGACCCACTATTATAAAGCCTAAAAATATTTTTTGTAAGATTAATAACAGAAACATTACTTGAAAATTGAGTTCCACTAAGTTAGAGGAACTTGAAAAGTATCTTGGGCACATCACAGGTTTAGTTTCACAAAGTCATAAAACTTGGAGGCATCACCTTAACAGACTTAGGCTATAGTACAAAACTGTAATAACCAAAACAGAATGGTGCAGGCACAAAAATAGAAACATTTATTCACTGAGCATTCTAGTGGTGACACATTCCAATTCCTCACATGCAAGTCAGTGTGGACCTACTATCATTTGTGCATATAGCACAGTTTGAATCAAGGAAGGGAATCCAAAATTCTGAGACTTGGAGCTTCTATAATAAAGCTGACACATCCTAACCTTTTTTAAAACACCTAGAGGGTGGGGGAGAGAAAGACTGTATAATGCAAGCAAATTCTCTGTAGGAAGAGGAAGGGCACTACCCAGAAATAGTGTCATCTGCTTCTTCCTTTCTGAAGAAGAGGAAACCAAGTTATATCTGGGTTTTATTACCTTTACAATGTGAACAAATGGCTTTGGGAACTATCTTAATTCATTCTGGATGATATAACAAAATACTTCAGACTGAGTAATTTATAAACAACAGAAATGTATTTCTTGTGGTTCCAGAGGCTGAGAAGATCAAGGTCAAGGCACCAGCTTGCTGTCTGTTTCATGAATGGCACCTTCCCATTTTGTCCTCACATGGTGGAAAGGACACGCAAGCTCCCTTGAGCATCTTTTACAACGTCACCAATCCCATTAATAACAGCTTCATGCTTATGACTTAATCACCTCCTAAACACCGCACCCCTTCAATACATAAACTGGGGAGTGGAAAGAGCAAGTATTCAGAGCCAGATTTGTCTTTAAATCTTTCCAGAACAATTCTATAACTTCCAAGGCATGGTTACCATTCAGTTCTTTAACCCAGGTTATAAGTATATGCTCTGAAAGCCCAAATTATACAGAAAGGCAAAACTATTCATGAAGGTTATTTTCCTAACAAAAACTTGAGTAAGGAGACTGAGGTTAGGAATCTAGTTAGGAAGATGCTTAGCATTTTAGTTTCTAGAAAAAGATCCAGGTTTAGATCCTTCCCTTGGGAATAAAGAGAAGGAACTAGATTAAGAGGAGTATTTTTGTAAAGCTTGATAGGACTATGTGATTAAATAAATATTAAGGAAAATAGGAAAGGTGAGTTAAAGTTGGTATGTTCTTTCAAGAGTGTACGACAGAAATGGTAAGCAAATTAAAGGAAAACTTTTTTTCCCAATAGTAGGAAAACTTGAATTTATAATGTTTGAAATGGAAGGATAGAAATTGGAGTGGCAGATAAGAATTCACTGTTAGAATTAAGGAACTTCTGAGATAGAATTTTATGATATATTTAGGAAGAAAAATTGAACTAAAAAGGATCAAGGACTTTTAATGATAGAGGAAGAATTAACACAATAATATTTGTCAAGATAGCAGGAAGTCATGCATTCCAAAGGAGATACCTTACAGAGAAGTAGATTACATATAGCCCAGAACTGTTGAAAAAGATTCTAAAAGATACTAAAAGATTAGTAATAGGGAGGCTGTCCCTTAGCAAATCTGACACAAAAATTTCACTGGAGTGGTTGAGGTAGAAGGCAGTTATATGATTAGAAGAGGAGGTAAGTAAAAAATAATTATGTATCACTATATTTCATAAAAGGACTATAGTCCCGTTAAAATAGATAGAACAATTTCTCCCTGTTGTGACAATTTTTACTTTGCTTCTCTAAACGTACCTTACTATTGATGCCTTTACTCTGTTTCTCTCTAAGACCCCAAATACACACAAATTTAAAGAAGCAACTATCCGTATTGAAACAGTACACCCATGTTTTCTATAAATAGATTCACTGTGGTTTTAGATGAACACATTTGGGATTGTATCTGGTCTTGAGAATTTTTTCACTAATTGAATTCATTAAATCAGCAGAACACCATTACAATGGGTTATACTCTAGGGCATAAAAATAGCTCCAGCAAACAAAATCTGTATTTAAAATGTATTAGTTTTAAATATAATTTTATCCATAAAGTATATACTGCTAAATTTTCCTGTGATTATTATATTATACTCCTAAATATTTCTTGCATTGACAAAAATAATTTTCGGAGAATCTTTAGGTCATCTTTAGACATAATTAGGTTAGAAGATTATATGTAAGTATAATTATAAAAGAGAATCCCTATGTGGACACAAGGGATTAATACCCAGCTCAAAATTGAATGTCTGAACAATTGATAAGTAGTCATAGTGCCAGATTAAAGCATTACAAGGCCATCTGGCTATCTTCTGGGGGAGAGATGAACATTAGAGACTATCTTTATCATGTTCGGTTCTGTTATTTAGATTAATTTATACACTGCCATGATTCCTAACAAATGTCATAGTCAAGATTTAATGTCTAAGGCATTCAACTCCATCTACAGTTTGAAATTGTATTAAGGCCCTAGCAAACCTTTATAATTTTGTAATTCACTTAGATGCCCAAACAAGTACAACATGTGGCTTTTCCCTGCCAGCTAATACATTCTGTCCAGCTAAGATTTCAGAAGGAATTTTAAAAGGTTCCAAGGTTTCGAGACAGAAGCACATGTCAATATGGTTACATAATGTGGTTAAGTTATACTCACAAAATTCTTCTTAATCTCTTTGCCACTACAAAAGAGAGCAGGAAAGTGTTGGCTTCCAGTGTCATTTTTTAAAAAGGATCTCTTTTCCCTAACCAATGGCAAGCAAATTGTTTCCTAAATGTAATTAGAATGTTCAGGGTATGTTATGTTTAAGAAAAAAAGATTAAACAAGTATTATTTTAAATGTTATTTCAGGAAATATGGCATCATTATTCATATTATTTCTACAAGAATTTTGAAGGTAAATCATAGAAAATCTGATTTTGTACTGGATGAATTTAGCAAGTTACTAAGTCATATCACCATTAAAGTGGGTACATCTCAATTATACATGTGTGTCACCTGATGTCCAAATCGTGAAGTTTCTCATAGCAGATTGTGAGTCATTTAGGCAGCAAATAAATGAATCCCTCCCAGCAACACCAGTAAGTTGAAACCTGCCTGGGTGAATGGGAAAAGATGCCGGTGTTAACTAGTATTTCTTTCTTGAAAGTGAAATAATGGACCAAAATACAGTCTATCTCAAAACTTTCATGGAAACCTACAGATAAATGTTTAGAATATCTTTCTCTCTTAACGATGTTTCTGATGAAGAAAAGTTCTTACTGTTTATAAAGTCCAGTTAATCCTTCTTCTCTCTTATAGTTAATGCTTTCTGTGTCCTACTTAAACTGTCCTCATATACCCCCAAATCATGCAGATAGTCTCCACTTTTTTCTTTTAAATGATTGATAGCTTTACCCTTCACATGTAAAGTATATGATTCACTTTTTCTTCTAGTATAATATAAATTAGGGATTAAGATTCAGTTTGTGATTAATTCAGATATCTAATTTTTTCCTTTCAGAAGGAAAAAAAACCCTTTTATTATAGAGACACTTGTACTAGGCTGTTTATCACAGTCCCATTTACAATCACTAAATTTTTTCAAATATTTTCATTGAAAATAGCGTATTTCTCTCACTTCTTTCCAATAGCAACATTGTTGCAAGTTAGGAGACTGACTACATTGCTATACATCTCTTTGTGAAGTATCTATTTTATCCTACAGATCTGCTTCTCCTCAGGCATGCTGAACTTCACGTAAACCTTAATCTCAGGTGCCATAATTCCTCCAGACTTGTCCTTCTTCAAGATGATTGTGGCTGTTTAGTCTAGATTCTATGCATTGCCATGTGAATTTGTATGTGAATGTGTTTTCACCTGCTGAAAATTTTGAATTGCACAGATAATTATATTATAGAAAATAACACATTAATATTATCACATTTATAAAAATATAAAAGTTATATTATGTAATTCGCTTTATGTCATGTTAATATAATATAAATAGTATGTATTATAGACATACACAGATATATTTCTATCTCTTAGAGTAACTTTGGTTGGATGACACTGAAGTTGTTCCTTTTGTTTTAATTTTATATTTTCCTGTAGTGCAATATCTCATGATTTCATAGACATGTGGTTTAGAGAAAGCATTTGAATTTCTTAGTCCATTTTCTTCGGTTCATTTGCTTCTTTCTTTCACTGTTACTGAAGGGCTTTATCCTGGACATAAATGGTGCCTTTTGTTATGTTTTTCCTCTTCTGAGTTTTTGGTAACATTTTGTTTGAGAATTTTCTTTAACCTCTTTTTTTCTCCTGTTACCAATAAATTGAAAAAATGTAATGTCTTCCAAGATGCCATTTTCTCTCCCAGAAATAGCACCTCCCTGAGACTGCAACATTAAATCCTATAGGTTCTCTAAGATTCTTCCCTCCAGGTATTCAGTTGTATCCAAGGTTATTACCTACCTTGTCTTAATAGTGATTTCAGTAGTTTTTACTGATAGTTGGGCCTTTGCTTTCTGGGAACAAAGTCAAACTGATGTTATTATGCTCCACTGCTCCCAGAGCCTGCAACACTTTCCGTTCTTCTGACCAATTACCTCCCCACTCCACTCTGTTGAGGACTCCAGAGCCATCTCTGCTGGTCTCTGGATGGTGTTTGGGATTTATTATCTCAGTTACAGTAGATTGGGTGTGTAGAATCCTATTTGTGCTAGAGGTGCAAGCCACAAGGGATTTTATTTGCTATCCTACTTTAGAGGAAACTTTCTGAAATGTTAGGAACAAACATAGGCAACCACCATCCTCTGCTGCCATTATAGAACCCATCGTTCATTCTTAAACAATTCACTCTAAAATAAACAGACAAATGACATATCTATACAGATTTCTTGCTTTACAATGCTTTGCAATTTCACATTTGTCTTCACAGGGACATGGGTAATTGCATCTACCTATATAGATTCCTATATAGAGTGTCACTGTGTTATTCTTAGAATAGGTGGAACTCATACCCCAGAATACCTAAGGATAACCACAGAGGCTTTTAAAAATACACATTTCCCCTAGTATTTTGTATAGAATAAAGCTTAGAAATCCACATTTTTACAGAAGCTTCTATTCTGAAGCAAGTGAGAAAGAAAAGCAATGTTTTTGACTGTCCTCATGTATTAATGTGATAAGATATCCTGATCAGAGTGCCCTGTAAGCTATGAAATATCCTTAGACACATGAATCCCAACTCTGATGAAAGAAAGGAAAAAATACCTCTTTAGGCTCAAATTTATCTGTGAAAAATATTCAGAGTTTCTGCCAGCTCAGTGTTGTCTGATCTCATTCCCAGAAATGCTCCAGGCTGACAGTCTATTTTCTAAGAACTTGTTTGAGAGTGATAACGTATGATTCAGCAGTTTGTGCTCTGTGTTCTGAATTCTCTGGTTTTTAGAGTTAATGATAGATGAGTTCTATGTTATATCATTTAGTATTGAGTAACTGGAAAATATCCTTAATTGTACACACGTTTTGTAGAAGTCCACCAAGATGTTATGACTTAAAGAAAAATCAACAAAGGACTTAATCAAAGAATTTCAAAAGTCTTTCAGATGCAAGTTCTATGGTGATAATAAACTTTTATAGCACTTTCTCTACTTTAAAAAATACTGGTGTTTGTAATAAAATCCCTTTAACTTAATGAGTTTTCATTCTAGCGTTTGATTTTGCTCTGAAAAATGTAGTGATCTGCCTAAATTATATAATCATTAAAAGTTAATTTACCATTTCTATATAATATTTTCATGAAGTAATATGGCTATGTTTGAAATGCTGTTTTATTTCAAGAGAAGGTGGAATTTAAAGTTAAGAGTTTTAAAATGGTTTTTCTCTTACTTTAGTGCACTTCATTTTAAATACAATGTATATTTATTTATTAGGTGACATCAAATTAAATTCCATAGTTTTCTAATTAGAATATCCCCCAAATGTTGAGATACATAGTTTATGGGTCTACGTAAATTATCTTTCACTTGTTAATTTAGCCCTACAAATATATTTAAAATACTCTCTATGAAACATTTAAAGTAAATTATTTTTATTCCCATACTTATGACGTTATTTAATTTTAGGTCTTCAGACATAACTTGGACATATTTGTTTCCTCATTAGTGTTAGAGGCACATTTGGACTCATCTAGCAATTTTACAAAACTATTGTCTCTATTTCTGATTTACTAACTGGTTTACAAATAGTATTTTTGAATCAGGATATGATGTTATCATTTGAATTTTATAATAGCACAATTACTTATTCACATAGCATTAGAATAATTTGTTTTTCGTTTTTATTTTTAACATTTTTTGTTGGTATATATGCAGACTTGCAGACCAAATCACTTACTACTTATCTTTAAAAAGGATCTCTAAAAGAATTTTTTTATGATAGTATCTATTACTTGCAAGTGTCAGATTGTACCCACCCAAATTACTAGATCTACACTAAATTTTATTTCTTCTCTCTCTCTCTCTCTCTCTCTCACACACACACACACACACACACACACACACACACAGTCACTCACTTAATTCTCAGAGTGACCTGAACAAGTATCCAAAATAAGATTAGTTAAGGTCAGGTCCATGTATCATTCACAAAGAATGCTTTAAAAGAAAGGAATGGTTGAGTCCATCTCTTTGTTACCATAAATTGTGCTTTGAAAAACTTTTGGGTGCAGGTGTCTTTTTTAATAAAATGATTTATTTTCCTTTGGATGGATACCCAGTTGTGGGAGTCAAATGGTTAGTCGGTTATTTCTTTGATGAATCTCCATATTACTTTCTTTAAACCTTAAGATCTCTGCCTTGAATAAAGTAGTAAGTGTATATAGATAAGGACCAGGATATTATAATTGCACTATATTAATTTGTGGTAAACAATTTTCTTGGGAAATAAGATGCACCATACAGATCCCCCTTCAATGAAACCATGAAAAACTTGCCTTTGCTGTAGTGGGTGTGTCACCTGGAACCTTTTACTGCCATCCTCTCTAGGATTGTCTTAACCCAGTCTCCTGGTCTGAGGCCATATGGCTCACATCCAGTGATTGATGGACATGAAACCATCAGGAAGCAGTAATATTCTCTGAACTCAAGACAATTACAGAGGACCCTTCCAGTGCCAACTCTTCCTTCATGTGGAGTCAGCTAAGCCTACAGCTCCTAATCCTAAATTCTTTCTCAAAGTCTTGTTTTTATAAAATTCAAACTTCAGAAAAATATATGTAAGACATATTTCACATACAATAGTAAAATACTACAATTATATTTAAATAAGTCTATATTATTTCAATGGAAAGGCCATAACTCAGTGATGTTGAAAGTTCATGTCAGTGGATGAGTGTATGTGTGCATATGTGATATAGAAGAAACAAATATATAGGGCTGTGACGAAGTTCATTTTAAGCCAAATCTTAAAATTTCCCCTCTCCTTTACTAACCAAAGTTCAATTTTATTTGGAGCAACATTAATTTTTATTCTAGACAAAATATTCATTTGTCTCACCTCTTAAGACCTAAGAAATACCATGTAACATATTGCAAGTATATGAGATAGAGGAACATTCTGTTGTGCATCCTGAGGAGAGTTCTATCTTTTTAAAAAATGAAAAATGAGACTGGCACTTCCCTTTCTAGGCTTCCTTCTGACTTGAGCATAGATGTGCTATCTGAGATGAAGCATCTATAAGTTGAATATGAAGGAAAAAGAAAAGAAGACAAAGCTAAAAAAAAATAAGGGACATAGGCCATGAGATTAGTGAGCTACTGGACCAGCTTCAGCAGCCATCTATTTCCAGACTTCCTGGTATGCGAGAAAATAAATACCTTTCCTTAAAACAAAGAGACTTTGTATTAACTTTTAATCACAGGCTTGACTTTTATTGATTCCTTTAAGAATATATAAACACTTTGTCATGAAATTTTTAAAAATTTTAAATTCTATGTGCTCTGCTTCAATATATTGAGAATATACTGGAGGGCAGTGCCTGGGGCTCAAAGGTGTAGTGCACTGGCCCCATATACTAGAGGTGGTAGACTCAAACCCAGCCCCCACCAAAAACTGCAAAAAAAAAAAAAAAAAAAAAAAAAAAAAAGAAAGAAAGAAAAGAATATACTGGAACATCAACTCTTCTTCCGCATTCTCCTACCTGGTCCACACCTCACATCAGGTGCCCCAAAGGCATCCAAATTTACCTTGGGAGCCAAGTATTGGAAAGCTTCAGGTCCTGAGAAAATATCCACCCTTCAGTTCAGTCACCTCAAAAAGCAGATCAATGACTTTTTTTTCTAGGTTATATCTTTCTATCTCTTCCCAGATAATAGACTATCTGATTAGGGCTGGAATTTGAAAGGCTACAAAAGAGCATGTTTTGAAGATAAAACAAATCAATGACTTAATATTTACAAAATACCATCTCTGTTACTCAGTCAAAAGACCCTCCTGCCTACCCTTAGTTGATTTCTTCTCTTTTATGTCCATCATATTTCTGCTGCTTGCCTTTTCACTGCAGTAGAGATGGTGGTTGATTCTTATTGAAGATTGGAGATCTGAAGATTTCAAGAAGGTGAGAGAAGCTGATGGTAAGGATCATAGCCTGGGGAAAGAAGTGGTGGATGAAGGCATGGAGAAAATGTTGTTTGAGGGAGAGGAGAGTCTGGAGATTACATTTTCCTCTAGTCAAAGAAATAACCATACAAGGGGCGGCTCCTGTGGCTCAGTGGGTAGGGTGCTGGCCCCATATACCGAGGGTGGCAGGTTCAAACCCAGCCACGGCCACACTGTGGTTGTTGCAATAACAACAACAAAAACAAAAAATAGCCCAGCATTGTGGTGGGTGCTTGTAGTCCAAGCTACTCAGGAGGCTGAGGCAAAAGAATTGCCTAAACCCAGGAGCTGGAGGTTGCTGTGAGCTGTGATGCCCCAGCCCTCTACCGAGGACAATAAAGTGAGACCATCTCAATAAAAAAAAAAAAAAAAGAAAGAAAGAAAGAAAGAACCATACAGGTACACTGTACAGTGAGTCTCCAGTTTCAGGGAAATGGGTTAAAGGGCACCATTTAACTATTTACATAACAAGAAATGGTCATCAATGCTGGAAATATACACTGACAAAGAAATACATTTCTAAATCAGTTTACTTTAAAAATATATTAGTTTCAAGCCTGAGTAATTCAGATTATGACGTTTATTCTATGTTGCTGGAAAAGTGTCCCCATTCTCCCTAATCTTGGGCACTGGCAGACTTTTAAGTCATTTTTATAGTAAACAAGAGAAAGAGAAGAGAGCAAGTTAGGAAGATTGTTTAGTGATCAGAACTGATTAGAAATGCCAGATGAAATTTATTTAACGCTTCAAAGAAACAGGGAAAACAAAAAAAAAACCAAAAAACAAAAAAACATAACCAAAAAAAGGTTATAAATTCAGGGACATGGGTAAAGTCAGGAAGGCTTTGGGGAGAAATAGATGAAGTGAGTATGGAGGGGGATAATTATAGTTTATACTCTGATGGTACAAAAGGAAGAAAGAGAAAAACACAGTGGGAGTTTAATCATATGGTTAAGAAATTCTTGCATACAGTTTTGAAAGATAAATGTGCATAAATGAATTAATCATCACTGTACTTAAAGACAGGGTCTTGCAGAGGCCAGTTAGGCCCAACCTAAGACATGCTCAGGGAGTTCTGGATAAAACTCTGAAAGTAACAAATTTGAGATTTATCAGCTTGCCCAATGAGAAGGATGCTTTTGTGAGAAATAGACTGGAGAGAAAAATATTTGCTGCCTACATAAAAGTATATCTAGGAAACCAAGGATCAGCATAATTTTGGAAAATTAACAGCATGAAATAGAAAGCCTAATCAGAACAAATGACACAGAAGAGAACAGATAATTTAGGGAACAAAGGAAAAAAAAAAACTCTGATGGGTGTCCTCAGAAGCATTCTAGAAGATGCTGCATCTGAGAAACAAAACCAGGCCTTTACAAAAATAAGCAAGCAAAGGAAAAAAAAAAATTGAGACTATTCAAAATAAATGACCAACTTTTTTTTTTAAAAAGTCAGTAAAAGGTGCTCGCTTCGGCAGCACATATACTAAAATTGGAACGATACAGAGAAGATTAGCATGGCCCCTGCGCAAGGATGACACGCAAATTCGTGAAGCGTTCCATATTTAAAAAAAAAAAAAAGTCAGTAAAAGATCTGGACATTAGAATGTAAATAAATATAGACCAAAGGAATAATCGTGAAAGGTTAGTCAGGAAAATTCTTCAGAAATTTTAGGAAATAAAAGGATTTCCATATCTTTCTAAAAAGAGGTTTAGATGCAAATAGATCTTAAAAATTAGGAAAGGGGAAAATGAAAACCAAACCAAAACAAACAAACAAACAAAAAAAAGAAAGAAAGAAAGAATGAAAAGAAACTTTTCTTCCCTCCAATGAAAGCATCTTTCCTTACACTGAAAGGAAATCTGTGGATTAAGCAAGATAACTGAGAAAGACCCGCACTTACAGAAAACCTGGAAAAGGGTTACAACTCCAAGGAGAAAGAAAATCCCTTCTAACTTAGGGATAAACAAGATAGGTGGACTTTAAACATCTCATCTTTAATAACAGGTATAAGAAGAAAATGAAGCATGTTTCCAAAAACATTGAAATAAAAATAAAAGAAGTCAGAATTTATTTCCAGGCAAATTCCCAATCAAATATGAGGGAAAAGTAAATACATTTTTTGATGCCTATGGATGCTGACATTGTGCTATTTTTAGGCTATTTTTAAAAGATTAACTCAAGTCAATGCTACCAAATGTCCAAAAATAACTTTAAGACAAGGAATCATTAGAAAAGAGATAGTGGCTATCAAAGAAAATTACAATTATGCTTACAGAGTTTTAAATGTAGGAGGGCACAAATTTCTAGAACCAAAGAGTTAATGTTAAATGTGAAGGGCGATATCTTTTATCTGTGATGATCCGAAGAAGCTTAGGTCCAGCGCACCTAAGATAGGTGGATTTCAATAGGCATGTTAGGACCCTAGGTAGAAGACATGTCATAAACAAAGTGTACAGACAGAAAAGAAGAAGTTTGTTTAGGATATGGCAAATAGGTAAACTCTAACCCTAACCCTACCTTTATGACAAATAGATCAGCCACATTTGAATCATTGTTGGGAAACAGTAAGAAGTCAGAATGAAAATATTAATAGGAATTATAATAATCTTGGCATTGAAATTCAAATGGACAAAATAGATTGTTGGTTAATAACATTTTAACACCTTTTGTATTAACGTGAAGGAAAACAAAGAAAAATCAAAATTAAAAACAATCCCAAAGTTTTACCAGGTATTCTTCTTTTTATTATTTCTATATCTTAACTATTTTTTTTGTCAGAGGAGAATATAATTACAAATACACTCAGCTTCTGTATTCCATAGTTTTATTCTTACATATAATTATTTATTTGATGTTCATGGTGGTCTGGTCAGAGTCTTAAATTAATCATAAGAGTGAAATAGTAGATAATTGGACTTCCTTTCCCTCCATGTCTTTATCCAAATATTGTTATAGCTTGTTGTAGAGGGATTAATAACAAATAGTATATATTATCTCTAAATATTAATAGAAATTATAAAGAAATAGATGTGAAAGTAAAAGAGAAATGTTCAATACTGAACTTCAACTAGCATGTGTTACCCAAAATTTAGTGTTACCTGTATGAAAAATATATGTGTGGCACACTAATAATGATAATATATTGTCTTGAGTAGCTTTGTCCCATTGTCCCAATCAAAATTTATCTGTGCAATATTTCTAAAGATGTCTTTAATAATGCATGCAAGCTATTCATTACCTCATAATGAGATTAATTAAAATACATTGAGATAAACAATCTTCTTTTTTTCCTTGGGTCCACTTATACGTATTCTACCAAAATTACCTCCATAAGTGCCCTAAAAAAGAACACTAGAAAGGAGGCTCGGAAATTTTTTATTTTACTATAAAGAGAACAAAATTTTCAAATAAATTTCCTTGTCCAATTTCAGTTATGTTTACAAACAATATAAAAGAAGGGGAGGAGGAAGGGTGGGAGGGAGGGATGAAAAAAGAGAGATACCAGAAAAGTTTAAAAATGTAGTTATTAACAGTTGTTCAAATTATAGGTGTTTTTCACATTAAAGTGAAAGGAATGTAAATAGATAGGGTGGAAAAATTATTTTTCATAAAGATGAAGCAGCTTCTTTTTCTTTCTTCAAGCTTGGTATCTGTCTCAGTGTGGGCCCTCTGAGAAGTCAACACTGAGTTGAGATTAGCCCTGTAAATATTTGTGGGCTCTATGCCTATGGTGGGGGGAGCAGAGGAAGGTGTAGAGAGCTTCAGACTGACGTGTACCTGAAGTCTGACACTTGCCAGCCACCAGAGGACAAAAAAAATAGGATATTGAGTAGGAAGAACTGCAACCCAGTCCCAAGAAAGTCTTGGTGAAGCCTCAGGCAAAGTTGACCCTTTAGAAGAGTCTGGGTACAGGTAGAAATGAGCCAGCCCTATCAGTGCTGTTTCACACAGCCAACAGTCAGGAGCTGGCAGCGGACATGTAGCCTCACCAGTGCAGCCTTGAGCACCACCAGAGAGAGGAAGACGGGGCTGATGGAGGGTGTCAGTCAGTCAAGCACCTCACAGCAGAATCTCCCGAATGAAGTTCTGAGCAGCGGAAATCCATGGCTTCCTAGCTTCTTCTATCAATTCTGCCATCTTATTTTCTGCTTTTGCTCTCTCTTGTGGCAGCACCAGCAAATGAAAAGTATTGTTTTTTGTTTTTATTTGTCTGAATAGTTACATCCCCCCCCTCCCCCCGCTTTGGTCCAGTGCTCATTCATTTTATAATATAATAGGGCACCCAGCCAAAAAGGGCTATTTAATGAAAGTGATGCTTTCTACTTCTGGCTCATTTAACTCTGGCAATTAGGTGGCTATTTTAAGGCCATTAGAAAAATCTGACTGATTTGATGGTTTTCCAGCCTTTGCTTTCTATGCCTGGACATAATCCCAATGTGGATGGTTTTTGCCACACACCCATGAGAAGCAAACAGGGACGGACTTGGTTGAGTTCCTCTAGCCCATGTAATTACGGAGAAGCTCTTTAACACAAACCACTTCCATAAAGTTGAAATCATTATTTTACCTTAATTAAAGCCAAATTCTCTGGTTTAATTACCACATGATATAGCTTGATCAGAGATCATAATGGGCTGTATAACTGACAAGGTAAAGTTTATGAAGAACTATAAAAGAATGTCGATTTGGTGGAGTGGCTGTCAGTAGTTATGGAGGCTTCAATTCTATGTAAAAAAAAAAAAAAAGAATGTATTAAAAAGGATTTATAACATGGGAGTTTGTGATCAAGGGCAATGAAAACTCCAGATAGACCTTAAGTCTGTGGAGAAGTCTGTGAAGGTTAACATATCCATTTAAGAGACTAGGGGGTGATTGATTTGATTTTTAACTATATGGAAAAAATGAAGAACTGATTCCTAGCTGGCTAAGAGGTTCATGCTGAGACTTGAGAAAAATATGCATGAAAATATTGCAAGACAAAAACAAGTTCATGTCTCTGGAGTATTATAATTACTAAACATAATAACAGATGAGAGTAGAGATACGATCATGGCTACACAGATGATTCAAGGACTTGTGCTGTGCATATTTAAAGGGCAGTCACAGAGGAAATCACTAGCTGCTTGTTGGCAGATCATGTAAATTTTTCAAGAAGGGTATGTTCACTCATCAATGACTAACTTAAGTCTTTGTAAGTATAATATCCAACAAAGGCATAGTCCATAATTTAGAGACCACGTTTGTACGCTAACATGGCCTGAGCCATGAAGTGTTGATCACAGTACTAGGTGAACAAAAACTAAAGAATAAGAAATTAGTCAAGTAATTGTTTGAATTGGTTGTTTAATTGAAGGGGATATGGGACATGAATATGTGCAGTTTCATATAACCACATGTGGATTTTTCTGTCGTCTTCTTTTTTTACTTCTTTATCATCTAACAAAAACTAAATCTGTTGTTTTGACTATTGCAAGGGCATATAAGGTATGTATTTGTTAGACGTTTTTGATGAAGTAAACCTGCTTAGTAGAAAAGAGAAATATACGGTAAGAATGGAGAACAGATCCAGGAACCAGGGGCCAGGGGGCAGTCAGATTTCAGGAGCATGCCGGATCCAGGAATCTGAAGGAATGCCAACGTGACCCCGTCTGTCATCTGTCCTCCTCTGTGGCTTGTTTCTTCTCTTGGTACAGTTGTAGCTTTTTACGTTACCTGCCAACAGCGCCATTTAAGCTGCCTGGGGTTCTTGGGTTTTCATCTTCTTTATTTAAGAAACCAGCAAAATTAAAACTAGTTTTTTTAGTGTCACTTCTTTGGTAGAGAAAGTATGTCCAGGACTTAGGTCAGCTATAGAGCTCTGGAGAGTCAGTTGTAGCCAGAAGGAGCAGAGTCTTCCTGCATTCTTACAGTCGTTCCCACTGTAAAACTGTGAATGGAGTAGGTAGGAAAAACACCGTTTCCCAAAAGTTAGGACCTTGGGTAAATAAAATAATAAGTACCTACCACATTGTACTAGAAAATACACCAGTTTATAGGTAGTAGGTTATCTGATTAGCTTTGTTTCTTATAGTAACTATTTCAATGGTCTCATTTAAGCCACCCAGACTGAGATTCAATTTTTGCATACATAAATTAATATTCTCAAGCATAAATTAACCATTACTGTATCCAAACTCCATATAAGCCTTAAATCTCATTAAGTTACTTACCTTTTTTATAGTTCAACCAAAAGAAGTTATTGGTTTACCACTGGAGAGCCAATAAGTAGACCTATAGTGATAGAATAGTCAAGGTCTGGAAAGATCTATTTATAAGTCCCTATAGCCATCAGTGTGTGTTTACCACAAGGAAGGGTTCCCCATGTCTCAGGAAATGGTCAGAGCTGAAATAACTCAAACCCCATTTCTCTCCTTCCACTGAAATAATAACAGAGCCTGCCATTAGCATCTTATCTGCATCTTTCAGTGTTAAGACAAAGTCCATGGCCAGCTACAAATTGAAATGGGGGAATTAATACTCATTCTTACAAACGGAAAGACCATGCCTTCAAAATTTTAGTACTTTCTAAAAATCCAATTATCTAACTATTGTACTTTGCTCCATTCCTTCGATAGGACCAAAACCGTTCATGAAATTCACAAGTCAACTATTAACATTTACAGATACCAACCACACTTTTCGAAATAGATAATCTACTTCCTCATCTTGAGAGCTGAGAATTTTATGGCTTACTATTACATTGTCTAAATATAAAATCAACTTTGACGTAAATGTATTTTTAATACAAAAAGGGAAACCTGAATAATTTCCCTTTTTTTACATATGGAAAAATGTGTGTATTAAATTCAAAGGCAAAATATCCTACATATTTGCCAGCCTACTTATTTGGAAACTTTAAAATATTTAAGATCTCACATTTAATTTTAATAGCCACACAGCTGAGGTGAAGGGTGGGTGGAGGGGCTGTGCTGAAAGCTGGCCACCGGAAGAGAACAATTGTAGCTGTTGGATTAAGTTTAATTATTTAGATTTTATTCCAGTTTTTTTTAAGAATCTGCTTTGGGTTCTGAATATAGCTAGCATCAAAATATAAGTTGAAAAATGTTATTTTTTTCAACATCATCGGTTGAGGCTGGTATTAGTTTGGGAGGGCTTCCATTAAAAAGTACCACAGAGTTTCTGGTGGTGTAGCAAAAGAAATTTACGTCATCCACAATTCTCAAATCTATAAGTCCTAGATGAAGTTGTGGGTTTCGCCTCAGGGCCTCTCTCCTTGGCTTGTGGATGGCTGTCTTATTGCAGGGTCCCTTCGTGGGCTTCCTTCCATGCACATCTGTGTCCTCATCTCTTTCTATAAGGACGCCAAGCGTTCACCCTCAGGGCCTCATTTTACTTTCATCACCTCTTTGAAAGCCTATCATTCAAATAGGGTCACTTTCTGAGGTACTAAAATTTAAGATTTTGAATTAGGGAGGAAGGGAGCAATTCTTCCATAATAAGGCTTATCGTATTCAAAAATGTCTACAGGTTTAGAAAGAAGAATCAAGTTTGATTCTATAAATAAAGATTTTTATAATTACCTCATTCTCTATTTTTGGTGATATGTATTATGTGTGTTTGTGTAAAATCCTTGTGCAATTACCAATTGACTCAAATATGTAAGATACGATTTAAAAAGTAAAAAGTGATGCTTTTGGAATTAATTTTAATTTTATACGCTTATAAAATTTGAAAAAGCTTTCACGGGGCTCAACCTGTATTGTTAGTCATATTAGCAACATCCTTTTCTTCTCTTGTGAGTTTTCCTTTATTTGACATCAACATCATAATTTTAATATTGTTTTCCTTGCAATCTGTTAGACAAAATTTGGACAATGTTGACATTATTTGCAAAAGGTTTTTTAAATTTTTTTTTGTACAAAAGGTTTTTATTAGTGGGGGAGGGAGGCTGCAGAGCAGCACCAAGGAGGAGAGAAAAGGGGAGAGAAAAGAGGAAAGAAAAAGAGGAGAGCGAGGAGGAGAGAGGAGGAGAGAGAACAGAGGAGAAGACAGAGAGAGAGAAAAGACATTTTTATTTTTCTTTTTTTCTTTTTGGAGTTTTGGCTGGGCTAGGCTTGAACCCACCACCCCTGGTACTCCTTGAGCCACAGGCACCACCCTATTTGCAAAAATTTTTATTAATGGTTCTCCAATTTCATGAAATTATCTAAAAGGGTAGCCACAAAATGAAGGAGATTATAGGGGGCACCTGGTAAATTCTATCTTTCTCCAACAACCCACTATCAAATTATTTCTGAGCATGTTTGGCTGGAGTGTGAATCAAAAGCATTTACTTTCTACTAAAGACAACTGTTATATACTTGAGTTTGGATAATGATGATAAATGACCATTTTCAATTATCATATGGGATTTGGGAGAAGGACACTGCAAAGAACCTCTGAAAATGATGATAAGACTCTGAAAATTTTGGCAGTTTGCTACTTCATGGAAAAACTGATCAAAATATTAAAAGCATTACAAAATGCACATGCTGATATAGGTAGTTCACTTTATCACTGGCTGTGGGGTTTTTTAGGTATGTAATACACGTAGTTTATCTTATATAAAAGATTATCTAATGTGACACTATTCTTCCATCTTCTTTGTTAGATCATCATTATATTTGGACTCATCATATTGGTCTTAACAAAATAATTTCTCAATATATATACCCCAACACAGAATTCTTTATTTTACTTCCCAGTTCACTAATCATTTTTATGATACTGAGAAGAAATTCTCAGGAAAAAGGATTGGTTCTGACATTTAATTTATCATATTTTTGGGTGGCACCTGTGACTCAAAGGAGTAGGGTGCTGGCCCCATACACCAGAGGTGGTGGGTTCAAACCTGGACCCGGCCAAAAACTGCAACAAGAACAACAAAAAATTATATTTTCTAGTAGATCACTCATCTATTTTTAAATGTGAATAAAAATATATGTTGTTCTAATCACTGTCTGTCTGGTTTACTAAATTGTGATTTTTTTTTGAGGAAAAGGACTGCATTTTTACATTTAATTACTGCATGGGGTTACTTAACTGATTTTTCTTGCCATAAGTTATATTTGGACATTAAAAAGACTGTCTATGTTCAATGTCAAAAATTCAAAAATGAATTCATTTTTATAAAGTTGAAATAGTTGGACAATTGACATGTTCTGGGGAAAACATTCAGTATAATATAGATGATTACAATAGTTCACTTTCTAACTTTAGCAGTTTCAGTTTTAAACTCATAATTGGAAATATTTACTTGGGGAATAAGCAAATATTTTTATAAGTGTAAATGGATGTTTTCAACAAGGGTTGTCATATTAGATATTTATTTTGTTAGGAATACCAATCTTAACTTTCCTCTAATTAAGAAAGAAACATTTTGGTGAACTTTCTAAGTACAGCAAAACTTTTTACTGTACAAATAAAAATTCTTTTATATGGAGGCTGAGGTGGGTGAATTGCCTGAGCTCACAGGTTTGAGACCAGCCTGAGCAAGAGCGAGACCACATCTCTAAAAATAGTTGGGCATTGTGGTGGGCTCCTGTAGTCCTAGCTACTCAGGAGGCTAAGGCAAGAGAATCGCTTAAGCCCAAGAATTTGAGGTTGCTATGAGCTATGATGCCATGGCACTCTACCAAGGGCGACAAAGTGAGACTCTGTCTCAAAAATAAATAAATAAAATAAAATAAAGTTTATAACTCCATTTCATTCTTCTTAATGTTTCATATTATATTTAATAATGTTTCTATTATTTCTTTTACTGAAATGTCTATTTATAATCCTATCAGTTAAATCCCAATCTGCTTAAAGTGTAATTGGCCAGATGTTTTTAAGGTAACAGAGAATTATTTAGACAACTCCTAGGATATCACTTGTATTCCCAGGAAAAATGAAACAGTCAAATTTGCTGCCATAGAGAAGAGGAAAACAGTCAGCCTTGGCCAGAATCTCAAAGCAGCAATGTGAATTCTAGAGCCCAATCTTGGCCAGGTAGCCACCCAAGAAAGGGCCTGGCTAACTAACTAATGGATGGTTGATGTGTATGTTTAGGTTGATTACATTTGTTATTAACACAAGCAATGTTACAACCAGAGATGTACTGACATCTAAGAAGTACTGGTTAAATAATTTTCAAAGTTCAATAAAAAATTAAAAAGTTAGGCCTCTTGTTCAAATGTTAAGAATTTCAAGAGGTTGATAACAGAAAATTGAACCAAGGGCAGAATCCATCTAAGTCCAGAAGAGCCTTTTGTGATTGCACAGGTTGTATGCTCATAAAACCAGCCCTACACCTGAGCTATCTGTCAAAAATTGCATAAATTATTTTTATACCCTTAATGAAAAGGTCAAGAATAATAAGTGTGAAATTTAGGTATGTGTATGTGTGCATCTTCACCTATCCTTTCTCAAACAAAATTATTTTCTAACAAAAGTTTGAAAACAGTTATGTGTGGCACATACCCAATGGAAAGTAAATATAACAAAAGAAAAAACATTTTACATGTCATTTTTAATTCAAAGTTTTATTTTACTGATGGAGACCCAAGTATATTTATTTCTTAGAGAACTTTCCCCCATTTGAACTCATATGTCACTATCAATCAATGTTGTCTTCTGATAGTAAGGAAAGGAGTAATTTTATGGTTGGTTGAACAAAAGATTTAATAGTAAATTATTCAAGGCATGTGAATGTTCTATTATTAGTAGACAAACACACCTGAGACTCAGTTCAGTAATTTAATTATGTTAGATATCTTATCTTTAAAACTAAGCCTGTGGGGTTTTATTTGTTGACAACCAAAACTGTTATTTTATGTGAAAGTTTTATATTTCTATAAATTAAAACCAATACTTATGTTTATCTAGGGTATGCCTTGTTTATTAAAGACTGTCTTGGTGCCATAACTCAGGTAACATCTGCTTCCCTATGTACAATAGAGCAATGGCACAAATGTGGTGGGGGGAGGGGGAGAAACTGTGAATGGTAAGGGAACAATCTAGAAACTACCTAAAGGAAATAATTTCTCACATTACTCTAAACTATTTTCCAATTACTAAAATTGAGAGACAAAAATGTGATTTTTTCTAAAAGCATGGAAAACTTTTTGGAGAACATGACTTTCTTTCAACTTACAAAATTATTTTATTTACATTTTCTTTACAATGTCTTTGCCCTTTTATTTTTGCTTCCATGTATTACTTTCAAATTGCTTACTAAAAAATGACAAAGTAGTGGAAAGCAATAGATGAAATCTCATTTGGATAACACATAATACTTTTAATCAAGTTTGAGGAAATTCTATGTGGGATATCTGAATCTTCTCAAGCAATTTACTTCATGATCTTCTCACGTTATTTTTTCAAGGCATTTCCTGAAAGGCAAACATATTAATAAATCCTTTGAAAGATATCTTGTTTCCTTCACTAATGCAATATTTTGTTTTATTTTAAAATAAGTGTCTAGATATGGCATCTCTCTATGGATATTACACGTATGTCAAGAAAACTAAAAATGAGTAGCAGTAGTCTTACCTAAAAATGTTGAGGAAGCACAAAGCTCTCTAAATGACAACACTGAAACATTGGCACACATATTGTAATAAAGGAGCATTCAGTTTGAGTATATTCGCTTCTGGATCATAGACAACAAACATAATGCTGTGTATATAGTTGAAAACAAAACATGCCACATATAACTTCTACTTTTAGATGTATAGTCAGTCCACCGGCATCTGGTTGTTAATTGCTCCACCCTTCCCCAACCTCCAATATGATACACTTTCACCAAAATAAAGTGTCAGCTACCCAGTCCATTAGATTATATTTCTCTACACACATTAAGAACATGAAGGCTACTTGGAACAGTTTGTAGCATATTGAGCTGTTCACAACTCCTTTCTTTAAATAAAACACTTTTTGTTGTAAATGCGGAAGACTAGCAAAGGTTAGTGATTTGCTTCAAACTGAATCTAGAGGATAAGTCTACGGCATCTCAGGCCACCACTCTTGGCAGCTGACCAAGCCATCTCCTAGTATGGACGTCCTTGGTATCTGTACTAATATAACAACCAATATTGCATACGAGTGTGTAGTCATTAAGAAACTATGCATTTCACACCACTGAGACACTACCAGACCATAAATCAAATGAATTATCTGCTATAATTTAGTATTGTATTGTGACAGTACCAATCAAAACTAAAAGATTCCTGAGTAGGCCAATTTGGGTGACTATTTCTGAGATCCTTTATTGTGCACTAAATGTGCGGTTAGTCTTTCTCAAAAGCAAAAATTCTATGCAATACCAAATGAAGTTGCCATTTCAAAATTAATTTATTTGATTACCATGGCCAAGAGTATCATCTCATTTAAGATTTGATTTGATTTATCTGGTTAGTAAATCTAAATTTAGTAAAAACCATATAGCCTTTAAAACCCTGTTTTATGATTCCAGGCATTGTATGTGTTCTGCTGCCAGCCTAGCAATTGTTTACACTTGCCTAAAACTTACTACATGAAAGGTTTTCTATATCCATTTAGCCATAATTAAATCTATTATGACAATAATCAGAGTACAGTTCTACCTACCATCCATTTTGCATGGGTGTAAACTACAGCTTAAAGGGACATAGATTTGTGATTAAGGGCATGAGCACTTGAGATGGATGACCGGAGATAAAGTCTATTAAATTAGACATGAAAAATCAAAGTAACATGAAGTTCTTAATCTGTTAAGCACATTTGCTGTGAAGCTTAAATGACAATGACATAGTATGTGAGACAACACCCAGCTCACTGTAACAGCTCTAGGTGGGTTGGCTATTATGACTTCCCAACAAAATAACAGGTCACAGGACACAGGTGGGTTTTGAATCCTCCTTGCATTGAAGCACTGAAATATACTCATCTCTGTGGCTGATGTTTTGTTCCTTTGTGCCACATTTCCTAGCAAGATAGTCTCCAAACATATCTAAGTGTGGATGGATCATGTTTTTTCATTAGCAAGACACAGCATCTGTGGCCATTTGTGACTATTTTCCTTTCTGAAGACCTTCTCTGTGCCCACTGAGTAGAAAATCATGTTTACTTTTTTATTTCATCTTATAATTCTTGCTTTCTCTATTTGTGAATAAATGTATGATTTAGAAACATGGAAAGCTCCCCTGAGCTCTGGGCAAGGGGAATGAGCCACACATTATATAATGGTTTACCAAAAATCCACCCACATAATGTGTGGTTATTGAATGTAGAAATTGCATTCAAACTGGTCTGAAATGAAACTGTGAACAATCTAGAACTGATAAAACTTGCAATGATATGGTTTCGAAAAGCTTACCTCATTTCTACTTACAACCCACAAATAAACAACTTTATTATTTGATAGAATCTTTATTCATTTTTCTGTCCAATTTAATTATCCTCCCATTACATACTTAAGTAAAACAAATCACATTTCTGATATAGTCATGTTGAAAGTAACTATGTGCTTCCAGAAAACAATTTAAAGGTTAATTATATTTAATATTTATTGAATGTGATATATTTAAACTTTACAATTAATTATATAGGATTTCTCTTTATTGAGAAGAATGTCTTACTTAATACTACTAATGGGAAGTATTATTATCATGTATTCTAATTTTATTTTGTAAATTACTATCAAGTACTATTTAGATAAAACATTTATTTTAAAGAACTACTTATTTCATAATTTACATGCAATATTAAGAATGAGAAAATGCATTCATATGTTCCAAGTAGAATATTAAGAAATTAGGGATGCCAACATATTACAGGATGACCTGAAAATATTTATTCTTATTTCAATCCTCTTTAAGAAAGTCTCATCAAGTAAATAAAATGGTTTTGAATGTATAGAACCACAGGAATTGAAAGTACGACTCTTTGTATTCTTAAAATATACTATCTAAATAGAAAGTCTTTTAAAAAGCAAGATTAGTAATATCAAACATCTAGTATTAACAAAATTAGTCACTAATTCTTAGATCTAGAAAAATACTGCAAACTTCACAAAAGACTTTTTTTGGTTTGTGTTAAGAAGTTTTCATCTTCTAAATTTCATCCTCTAAATTTTGGAAGAATTAGTAGAAATTGCTATTACTCATATAGACACCACCACCACCCCAATTATAGTAAAGCCTCTGTATATTGTCATGTTTTTACAAGCCAAGCTGAATGTATTCCTAATGTGAAATTTTTACTAATACATATTCAAATCATTAAAAGCTTTCTTAATTGTTCAGTCAGCAATGGAAAAGTTAAATTTAAAATCACTAAAAGTATAAAATTTTAGTTGAGACAATAATGTAATTGGCCAATCTTAGAAGAAGTTTTTTCTCAAGAGCTGAAAGTTGTAATTCAATTATTTTAAAAATACTTTATTTTTAATACTTTACCCCAGAAATTTATTTTTTATTTTTACCATAACTCTTGATACGGCTCTTCCTTTAACAATATAGTCAACCATATAAATGATTGAGCATTGACGTACTGCTGTGGATGTAAAGCAGTGAATTCAACCTTTACAACTGTGCTCACCTTCTTGGAAAAGTGTTTTCTGAGTTTCTTGGTAGCTAGACAAAGGAAAGATAAAAATACTTTTAATGACAACATAAAAGAAACGAACAGAAAACATCAATTTCTTTCTGATTTTCTAAGACTCTATTTCTAAGATCATGACAATTCAAATGCTCTTAGGAAGTGGTGAAGAGAACAATTTGGAGTCTTGTGGGAATTACTGTGACGATGTCGCTGACTCCTCTCCAGGACTGCAGTTTGCTTCTGTTGCTCCCTGGTTCTTCCACGGTCTTTATAAATCCTCAGAATTCCCTTCTCATTCTCCAGGTTTGTCTCACATTATTTTTCTTCTACTACTAGCATCCTTTACACTTTTTATGTGGACTTCAGTTTTGCTATTTTTAAGTAGGTTGAGGAATAATATATTAATTACTACTAAGGTATAAATATGCTTCTCTAGCTTAGTCAGGATTTGGACATTTCTTAGCAGTTGTAATTCACACACAAAATAGAGTTGCATTAAAGTGATCACAGAAAGATGAATTGTGATACAAAAAGTTCAGCTACATGGACACATGTTTTGGACAATGCCCCTCGGCTATACCTTTATGAACCCCCCTTTCTTTCTAGTGGGCACATAGGATTAGCTGTGTGTTTACAACAAAAAAATGGTTACTATGCCCTCGTATGATGTAGGGAGAAAAAAAAAAACAAAGGAGGTCAGGCTTGATGGTCACATTTCATCAGACTTTCTTTAATGTTTAAATTCTAAAGAAATTCTCAGGTCAAAGAAGTCGTAGAAAATTCTAAATCCTTCTGAAGGTTATTTTCTCCAGACAGGACAGCATCTACACTCTTAGAAAATAATTCTTTGATGTCTTGACTATCGTTTCCAAAAGAAGGCAGCTCTCTCATTTCTCAGGCTGAAGTCTTCAAATCATTAAATTGGAATTATGATTCATAAAATGAGTTGGACAGACAGCAATTTTCAGAACAGATAACTAACCAAAAATTTTGACCCATGTAAAACTCAGTGAAGCAGAAAATCTTGGTACATAGCCTCAGAAAAGGAATTCTATATTTCCCTGTTAAAATTAAAATCACTGAATTATTGATTTATGTTAAGTAATCATACTACTCAGTGACTTGCCACATCCTTATTTCTTCCTTAACTTTGTTCCCATGAGTGGACTTTGACTTCCACTGTGTTCCACAAAGAAGCTTATAGCTTCTTTAGGGAAGGCAGAAAGCAGGAAGGGTGAGGGTGATGCCATACTATAGTGTGCACTTTAATTGGTCTTTAAACAAACATATTAGTCACATGCAGAACCCAGAAAACGATTCTGTATTTCTGGTTCCAGTTGCATAGTCTTAAGTATTATTGCCAAATCTCCTGGGGGAGGTGGGAATTCCTAGGCAGCATCTCATCTCTCTTTCTCTAGAAATCTATTGCCTAACAGACAGTAAATTTTGTAGTATAATTTTTAAAATAAACTTTTTGTTTTAGAATAGTTTTAGATTGACCCAATGATACCAGATTTTTTACTTTGGATTTTCAGGCTCTTGGTCTTGACAATTCGATGAATGAATTGATGGACCACAGGATAGACAGTAAGTTAGGTTTTATTTACAGAGATATTATTACAGCTCTTACAAAGAGCCAAATCTTGGAGAACAGGATAAGATAGGTTTTCATAAGTGTTACAGCTCTTACAAGGACCAAACCTCCTTGCAGGGCAGGATGTAAGTGTCACAGCTCTTACAAAGAGCCAAACCTTACAGAGCAGGATGTAAGTGTTATATCTCTTAGAAAGAGCCAAACTTCCTTGCACAGCAGGGTATAAGTGTTACAGCTCTTCCTCTTCTGTTCTCTTCCTCTTCTGTTCTCTCTCCCTCAGCGGTCTGCTGCAATCTCCTGGGGGTCTTTGCTCTCCTGCTCTCTCTTCCTTGATGGTCTGCGATGATTTGCTCCTAGGCTCTTTACTCAGGGGTTTATATAGGGGTAGTTGTCCAATGAGCTGAGAGCTTAGCTGATTGGTCTATAAAATAGACCAGTCAGGAGCAGGATTGAAAATGGACCAATCAGGGATGCACTGGAGCAATTGCCAATGTTTTCCCCTGATCGGCCTGGTCTTTTTTGTTACTGTAGTCTCCGTGGGAGAGGAAAGCTCTCCCTTTGGATCCAGCCTGTTGGTTTTTGTGCCAGCTGCTGCCAAGGCAGAGCCAGCAGGTCCTCTAGCACCGCTTTATTGGAGCCTCTGGAGGGGGAGGGAAGCTACCCCTCTTGCTCAAGCCTGCCAGTTCCTTTGCTGGCTCCTGCTGCCAAGACAGAGGTGGCAGATCCCCCAGCCCTGCTCAGCTGAGCTGGCTGGGGTGCCACTTTTCCAGTATCACTAACAGTTGCCCACATATCAGAACATCCACTTTTCCATATTTTTAAAATCTTACATTAGAGTCACATTTGTGACAATTAAAGAAGCAGTACTGATATCTCATTACTAACTAAAGTCCACTCTTTATTCAAACTTTTTGTTGTTGTTGTTTTACTTAGTGACCTTTTTCTATTTCAAGATCTTATCCGAAACACCAAATGACACTCCTCAGGCCTCTAATTTAGGGCTCTGGCTATGTTAGTTACTCACATTTCCCTTTTATCTTTCTTTGATGGCCTTGACACCATGGAGGTCAGGTATTTTGTCAACAGTGTTGTTCAGTTGGGATTTGTTCAATATTTTTTTCTCAATATCACACTGAGTTTACAGGTTTTAGAGAGAAATACCACAGAAACAGAATGCCAGCTTTATCACATCATGTTAAATGTCCCTAACTACTACATGATCAACCCCTGTGAAGAGTGGCCTTCGACACCTGGCTGATTCATCAGGTTGCTCCTCTGATCGTTCTTTCTCTGTCTTTTCATACTGCACTCTATACAAGAAGGTACTTTCTGCATCCCATATTCGCGAATGTGCTAAATACTGCAATTTGATCATCATATGAAATATATAAGTATCAAAACAGCAAGTTGGAGCCCATAAATGTAATTACTTACGTCAGTTGCTTAAAAAAAATTTAATTAGAAAAAAATCTAAGTAAAACATGCTACTTTTGTAACTTATAGCCTCCAATGGCTTCTCAGTGATGCTTGAATAAAATCCAAATCCTTGCCCTGGCCAAAAGGGCTCTGTAAGATCTGGCTTCTATCTGCTTCTTTTTACCCCCATTTCAGACCTCCTTCTGAGCCTCCTTTCCAACTGTAAAAACTTGCCTATTTTCTATATCTTGAACTAACAAAGTTCTTTACTGTTTTCAGATCTTTAGCCTTAGATGTTTCTCTTCACTGACTACATTTGCCCCGAGTCTTCACATAGTCAATTGATCATAATGCGATCTCACGGAAGATGCCTTCCTATGGTATCCATCTGAGGTTGTGTCCTGTCTCTCCATCTCATGTTCCTGTTGTTTACCTCTAGGCACTTGGCAAAGCCTATACATTTCTTACAAATTATGTATTTATATGTAGCTAACAATTCTTACCTTCAAGAATGAAAGCTCTACTAGAGATAAACTTTTGTCAAATACTTGATTGTTACTACCACACCTGAGATGCCCATTTCTATGAATAATTTGGCAAAAACCAAGAGCTCTCTTCTATGAATTTCAGCTCTGCACTTATCCTTAATAGGACTTAATGCTCCTATTTATTAAATCTGTAAAGAATGTTTAGATACAAAGTTCACACTTATGGACTATGGGTTATTATAACAAGCCACATACAAGAATAATAAAAGTAGACCAGTCTCATGTATATGGGTGTTGGGGGGAGAAGGGGGTGGATAGAGGATTTTGTTAAAAGTGATTTCATACTAACAATATGTTAACCCCTTCTACTGTGGTTATTCTTGTTTTCCACCATTCATAGCAAAGCTACCACAAGGTAGATGTAGGATACTTGTCAGAGAGTTCTAACTACTGAACAGGGTACCACAAACATAAGATAAAATGTTTCTTTGGAGAAGGTTCTGGAGATGAGAATATGATTGTTTTAAAGATGGAGAAAGACGTTCTTCTATGAAAAGTGACAGTCTGGGTTATGTTTTTAGCATATGCCAGTAATTTCTAGGGACGGTATGAAAGAAAATGAAAACAATGATGATTCAGAAATTTTTCCCTAAACTGGAGTCCCAGGGAAAGAAATATGATTGCTCAAGGAAGGAGTCAGCAGAAGGCACATCTAGCACGGAAGACAGAGGAGTTTTAAGAACTGTCTTGAAAGTCAAAGCTTTTCTTTGGGAGATGGGCGAACATCCTTGATTTTGGAAGAGAACTAGTGAGCATTGACTAGATACTGGATCCACTTACCACTTCTACCACTGATAGTATAATACTTTGCTTAGAGTTGTAGAGTAGCATCTAACTGATCCTCCTACTTCCATTTTTGCTTTGAATCTATACACAACAACCATAGTGATCTTGTACACTTTAAGTCAAATGATAACTAAATAAGTAAGAAATTAAGCATATTCTTTGTTCAACATGCTCCGGTTGATCTGCACATCACCTAAAGGAGTGTCTCTACGAGGAACCAACTGCCGTGGGTCTGCAGCCCCGTGCTGTTTCTTGTTTCATCACCACTGCTTCTACCAATTGCTCTGTCGACCCTCACCGCACTCTGTGTCTGGCACGGAAGCCTGCTAACCCAAGGCTTTTGAATTTGCTTCTCGGGTCTGGATCCTCTGTCTCCAATTATATGTATGGCTTGTTCCATTATATCCCTCAAATATTTGCCCAAATATCATCTTCTCAGTTAACACTTCTCTTCCATTTAAAATTGGAATCCCCATAAAGGAAGGGACTCTTCATTCATTCATTCATTACAATCTCCTAGGAACAGGAGATGAAATAGATGAAAATTCCTTACTTCATGGAGCTTATATTCTAAGGCATAGAAATTAAGACAAATACTTTAAAAAATATATTAGAGATAGAGAGAACTACTGGGGATAAGTGTTAATAGGCAAAAAAAAAAAAGGAAAAGAAAAGAAAAAAAGGAGGGAGAATAGAGACACTAGCAGTAGAGGTGAAGGTAGAATTTATACAGGAAGAAGTGTTTTTGCCACAATTATGGATTCAGTCCTATTTCACCATTTTTCCCATCAATGTCCATTGTCTGGTCCAATATCCATCCAGGATCCCACAGTAGATATAATTTTCTTGTCTCCTGAATTTTCTTCAATCTATACATATTCTTTAGTTTTTCCTAATCTTTAGTGACCTTGATACTTTGGAAGATCATTGGTCGTACATTTTTCAGAATGTCAATCTGGGCGTGTATGAGTTTTCCCATAATTAAGGGTGGTTCCTTTTTGAACAGAGTATCACAAATAATGTGCTGATCTTAATGAATTATGTCAGGCAGTAGTATATGGTGTTGATAGTTCCTGTGGTGTTAACCTTGACAACTTAGTTTAAGTAGTATCTTCTGGGTTTCTTCACAGAGAGTTATTCTGTTTTCCTTTGGCCATTAATAAACATCTTGAGGGAGATACATTGAGGCTATGCAAATTTCCTGTTTCTTCTTAAACTGTCATCCACTAATTTTAGCATCCAGTTACTCCTTTTCCCGTTTGTAATTAATAAGTAACTTGAAGGAGATGAGTTCAGGATATGCAAATATCCTGTTTCTCCTTAAACTATCACCTGCTAATTTGGGGATCCATGGGTAGAAATTCCCTGCATCATTCCTGTAATATTAGATGGTAGTTACCCTCTTTGATGGAATTTTTCATTAGTTTAAAGAAGTTAAAAAATGTAACGGAGAAAATTCTTATTCATGTTAACTATTTGTATTTTATTGGCGAATACATATAATGGTTACCATTATTTAGAGTTTACTATGTGTCCAGTGCTGAGCTACTGATTTTATTAGAATAACTTGAATTGTCACAACAACTTTGTGAAAAAGGAATCATTGACATCCAAGTTTAGTAGAGGAGGAAAACAAGGCACAGGCTAGTTAAGATATAAAACCAAGGGATGTCTTTTAGCCACTAAAATTAAAGGACATATGTCGGGAATGTTCTAGGCAGTCTGGATGTTGGAACAAAAGGGCGTGGAGAAAGGCGCATCACCTCCGTAGATCACCTCCGTAGTGTTCCTGCCAAAAATGCACAGTAAATTTAATCATGGAAAGCATCAGACTAACACAAACTGAGGAACTTTCAGAAGTAACTGAAAACGCTAGCATTCTTCAAAAGACCCACGTGGCCCTTTCTACAGCTCCACCCTGCCCAGTGCCCTGTGTTTGTTTCTCGTCATAAAAAGTCAGTAAAATCAGAAGTCCTGAAGGAGGGCGATGTTTCTGTTTTCAGGTTCAAATTAAAAAAAAAATTAAATACCATTAATAAGTATGTGACTCTATTCATTAGAATTTTTTAAAAAGCATTCAATTTTGGGAGAGATACTGATTTGAAAGGTGAACTATTCAACATGAGAAAGGACTTCTTAGCTACCATGCAACTTACCCACAATGTCTGGTGGTCCCTTGGAGGTAAGCTAGTGTAGTAATTATAGGAATCTTAGTTAAATACGGTTCATGGAGCTCTGAGTATCTATCTTCTCCCTTTTATCTGTTCTCTACCAAAGGAAAACAGAAACTCAATGTCCTCCTCACCTGGTCCCTACCTTCCACCTTATCCACAGGTGGGGAGGTGGCACCAGACAGGTACGGCTCTGGGAAAGGTAAAGGATAACTGCTCTGACAATTCTGGGCAATAAAAGCAATTATGATTTTCTTGTTAGGCTGCATAGAATATGTTCCTTAGTCAAAATGGATGCATAAACATGCTGAGTCAAAACTCATATCCGTAAGCTGAGAATTTCTCCCTTGTCATCATGTCTGCAAAGCTGTCATTCTGTTTCATTGCTTTTCTAAGATTTTAGGTTCTTGGTAGGATTGTGAGACTGTGACCCTAAATGACTCGATGCTGTTTTTTGCAGAATTCTGTTTTGCATCAATGGATAATCGTATTGTTGAATGTTATTTGATAAAGGAGCAATGGAGAGATAAAGGAGAGATGAAAGGAAACACTATATTCTTCCAGATTTAAAAGATATGATGAAAAGTTGTAGTCCTTGGAGCTTCAAAACAATTCTATAGTTTTTTTCTGAAAAAAAAACAGACAAATTTCAGATAAATCCTTTATGTGACATTTTAGTTGGCTTTAGTTGTTAAGAGAGAAAGAGACTATTGAGTAAATAATAAAAATCTTAGTTTATGGATGCTGAAATTCCACAGGTGTTCATTTTCTTTAAAGAAACTTCAATCTGACAGAGGTCCCTTCCTGCTGGGCTGGTGGAATACTCATTTCAGCCGTCATTGTGGTTCAGAGTTCCATGCGTCTGCCATCATTCAATATCTTCTGCGGCAGTGGGGGGAGGGCACGCATCATTAGTGTGCTTGGTATCGCTGACAATGATTGCTTCCATCTGCACACAGCCGTCTTGGGATCTGGGGATTCTTCAGTTCCCAGGTCTTGACTGTTAGGAGAATATGAACACACTATGGTTAAGATAGTGACTTTCTGAAAACACTGGGTGTGCAATAGAACTATTTCTTCTAATGTCTTCTTCTTGCTCTTCACTCTTTCCACTCTTTCATTCTACACAGCTTCTACTTTTATTCGTGAAAAAATTTTTGTGGCAAAAAAATACTTACATGTCTATGTTCCTGCTTAGAGTAAAATAGCAGAAGAAAACACAGGGAAACCCCCCACATTTGAGAAGGTCCGTGAAACATGAGTGGGATTTAGCTAGACTGAAATGGGGGTTGAGAATGTAAGTGCTAGGGGATATCTAAACATTACAAGGAAAATGAGTAATGTGACATACATCTCACAAGGGAGAAGAAGGTTTATGTAAGAGGAAGAGAAAGATCAATTGGAAAGACCATATTTATACTAAAGGTTGTGTGTTGGGGCGGTGCCTGCGGCTCAAAGGTGTAGGGCACTGGCTCCATATTCCAGAGGTAGCAGGTTCAAACCCAGCCCTGGCCAAAAAATGCAAAAAAAAAAAAAAGATTGTGTGTTATATAATTTAACAACCTTCAGGAAAGGAGAATCTCAAGTGACTCATATAGTTCTGGACTAGGTCAGATTTTTTTCTGAAACAAGTTAAAAATGTGTTATGGACCTGAAAAGTTAAGTAAAATTTCATTTTTTATAGTCACATGTATGGCATGTTAAACTTTCAAATTATCTATAAGGGATTTTAAAATATTGCTAACTTCTTCCAAAAGTCAATGAGACCTAGAGAATTGATGAACCCCGGAGATTGAAACTCGTTAAAGAAGACAGACCAACGTTAATTCGTGACCTCTAACAGATTCCTAGAAATAGGAATCATTACGCAGAAAGTGAATTCATGTATGACATTTATTAGAACTATTTTGAATGGGAAGTTCTTTGCATTAAAGAACACTGATTCACTACAAAGAATCTCCAGACACTAAATTAGAAGGAAGACATTTTCCCTTTCCATTGTCATCACTATTATTCTACCTCCATGATAGTTAATTGCAACTCTGACACATGCAGGTGCCGAGGAAGTTCAACCTGTCACGACTTATAATTCCAGCACACAAACCAATGTGCTCAAAGGAAAATCAATACTAAGAATCAGGAGAGTTGCAAAGAAGGAAATGTGGCTGAAGTCTATAATCCATTGTGCATCTTGTCCTGCATCTTTCAAAATGTACTTCAGCAGGCAGGTCCAAAATCAATTACAAAATTCATCAGCCCTAGCCAGATAAGCCTAAGTGGTAGAAAGATTGTGTCCTCTCCTGGGGAGAAGTGGAGGCTGTAGAGTGGTCAAATACATAATTTCTACAGACGATGGGCAGTGCACGTCAACTGAGAAGTCAGTTGGGAACATGTTTAAAGAAGGCCACCTCCTCACTGCAGCTGACTGTTGGGAAGCAAGTGTAGACTCAGTGCTTTAGATTTCACTTCCAGTATAGTCATAAATCTAGCATATTTAATGAAAATTGTGCCAATGTTTAAAATGGTATGTACAAAAAATATCGGGTGAGGAGGACACCACACATATGTGGGCCACATTGTGTCCCCTGGCGTTGGCTTGTCATCTGTCATCTGTCGTCCCTTCTGGAAGAGGAACTGGATCTATGATTACCATTTTATTCTGACTTATACCTGGATAAGGATTTCCAAACTTCCCACACATTGTTCTCTAAGTTCATTTCTCAAGATCAATCTCGGTCCCTTGCTTCATTATTGTTTGTTTTCCATTTAATCTTAATTTTGTTCTAATATTTGCTCTACAAGTGATAACTGATGTTTTAGGAACAAATTATGGTACAGGATTGTCAGACAAATAATAGATTTAGAGTAACAAGGAGTTGTGAAGGGTTTTATCAGTTATCTTCATGCCTAAAGTGACACTAAATTTTATCAGGCTCGTATAAATATTTCTAGTTTTCGAAACATTGTTAAATTCTTTTTTAGATGCAGGATTGCTCACCATGCCTTGAAAAAACTTTCTTTTATAACATGCTCAGCAGAACAAGCACTGGCTTTAGACTCAAACACTGAATTCCAGTTACAATGCCATCATAACCTAATGTATGCCTGATCTAAATGCCAGATTCTCTAAGCCAGTGGCATAAAGTTAAAAAAAAAAATACATACTGTTTCCCCCCCTGTTCAGGTTTGTGTATGCCACGGGATTTGAAGGCATGCTGAAGCAGCACTTTCCAGATACTTCAGTTAGAAACTGCAGTCTGTCATCCAGGCCACAGGCTCTGAAGTCAGACTGTACAGCAGCTACCGTTCCATCCTTCTCCTTCCCCGTTCTCACTGCTCAAGCTCCGGCTTCATTATTCTCATTTATTATTTCAAACTTTACTGTGCCTATGAATGACCTGGGCATTTTGTGAAAATGTGGACTTGAGTGCAGTAGATCCGGGGTCAGGCTTCAAACTCCGCTTTTCCTCCAGCTCTTAGATGATACTGGGGGAAGGGCCAAGAAAGATACTTTGCTCCAAAGGAGCGAACGCTTTTTAAAATTTTTACCCCCCTTCTCCCACCTAAAATATAATAAACCCAGAAACCAGGTCTCTATTGTATCCTAGTAAAACTCTAACATCAGAGTGGTTGAAATAGTTAGTGAATGAAGGAAACCCACCCTGCCGAGCAA
>CAUYQV010049750.1:0-68774 GCA_963574575.1 Galagoides demidoff | reverse complement strand
CAGGCGCCTGCCACAATGCCCAGCTATTTTTTTGTTGTAGTTGTCATTGTTGTTTAGCTGGCCCGGGCCGGGTTCAAACCCGCCAGCCTGGGTGTATATGGCTGGCACCCTACCCCCTGAGCTACAGGCACTGCCCATGCTACTAATTTCTAAAGAAAAGTTTAAAATGCATCTGCTTTTAATAAATTCTCTCAAGGTCGCAATTTTACTGTAACTGGTTTTATTTCTATTGCTATACATTTAAACTATTAGCCAGACTTTGTCAATCGTACAGTGCTGGAATAATGACCTTCATATGTACACGACTGCATATAAATGCAAGAACATCTGTATATACATAGAAATAAAATGGCAAAGTTGAGTTATATGTACTTTAAATTTTGCAAAATCCCCTATCTTACAGAACGTGTCATTTTACACGTCTCCAATAAAGTGTGAAAGTGCTCACCCCTCACATCCTTGCTATTACACGGTGTGTTACCAATCTTTTTTTATTTGAATCTATTTTATAGGTGGCATTGTTGGACATTATCATACTAACTTGCATTTCTTTTATTATGAAGTTGAATGACATTTACATGTTTAAGAACTATTTACATTTGTTTTACTTTATTCTATCTACCGATGTTCCCTGCCCATTATCCCATGAGATAGTTGATTTTTTTATTGATTTAAAGAATCTCTCTCCATTAGAGCCATTTACCTTATACATGTGTCATCGTTACTGATACTTAATTTCCAGTTTCTTATTTCTCTTTTGATGATGTTATGGTTCTTATCCATGCACATATTTCTTTATTTTTATACAGTTGTATTTACCATATCTTCAGTTATTTTGAGAAATGTTCTCCTGTACTCTAAAGATCTACTAAAACATTTTCTCCCTCTCAAATGCTAAGTGAAACTTACTTCTCTGTTTTAAGGTCAACAGATTAAGAACCTCTTGAGTATGTATGACTGTCAGCTTGGAAAATTATTATCAAGTAAAACTCAGGGCTTTCATGCTTTGTACTCATGTTGTTTCAAGTAAGTACTTTAGGCAATCTACTTCATGAATTGATGCCCAATTATATGCTAAAATGTTTGGAAAAGCACCAGTTAATATAAAACCAAAAATATTAATAAAAGATTCAACTTTACCCCAACAATGATATAAATAATAAAAAAAAAAGAAATCCATACATTTTATACATACATTCTGGGAGCAGGGGTGAGTGAAATAAGTCATTAAAAATGACTTGTTTCTATTTTCCTTGAAAAGTCAATTATAGAGCAAACTACAGAAATCTGATGTCAAATTACTGCCTCAAAAAGAACAATAGCTTCTCTGGTTTTGACGTCCTCTCTACATGTTACATTTAGGGTGCTGTGTCAGCCACAGCCCTAATGAGTGACTGTGCACATGACACCCTCAGGTCCTCACCGGGCAGCAGACCTCACGGAACCTTGGTGTCCCCTCCATCACAAGGTCATTTACATAGTCAATGACCAGAACACTGCAACAGATGATTCTGGCCACGAAAACTAAGTTGGCTATCTGTGGAAAGATTTTCCAACGTGAGAATTAGCTACCACTGACTACACTGACTTAAAGCTAACTGGAGTGGAGAAAGCACACCACAATCGATGGATTTCCAACAAGTGGACTGAGGACCCACATGAAAAGCACAGTGTGCACATGGGGCGTGGGCTGCCCGGGGACAAAGGTGTGGACGAGGCTACACACAGCACAGAGGCAAGGAAGCGGGGTGGTGGGAGGGGGCGGGATGGGCACACACAGGGTAGGCGGGAGGGCGTGAGCTGAGTGCGGGTCAGTCCTACCACTTAGTCAGGGACAGCAAGCAGGGACGCTTTAGCACCTTTCTGTGGCCAGGCTTTGGGAAGGAGTATGATTTGATTCTTGAGATTATTCCACCCGCTGACCAAGTCTAGAAACCACAATGGCAAAGAGAATAGTAAACGTTTCAGAAAACAAACACAGGATACCTTTCACCACACGCTATGTTAACTTGCTTCTGTAAGGGCACTGCTAACCCCCTTCTGGCCCTCCTAGTGAGATCTACAGCAGGCAACACTTGATCATGGGAGGGCTTCCAGAAAAGCCTACCTACCACCTGGGCAGAAGGATCTAGAAAAATATTTGGGAAATATTTTCCAGCGAAGGCTACAAAAGTAGAACTATTACATTTAGTAGCCTGTGCTTTATATGGAATTATTAAGTCACAACCTCAAGACAAATCGCCCTAAAGAAACTACAAGTAAATCTGAGTGCTCAGCTGTGTTATTTTAGGGTAGGTACAGGTTCTATGGTGAAAAATTCATCCAGTTATACACTGAGGGCCTTGCGGTTTTTTTTTTTTTGCATGTATTTTACTAGTCAATAAAAAGTTATTTCAAAATATCTAAATTCCTGAAGACATTGTGTCATGAATGGCTAAATATAGGGCTTAATATTCTTTGAAGAGTTCTCAGCCCTAAGCCCTCATCACCTAATGGAAAATGGAGCATATAACATTCAAGTAAGGTTGCCATGACCCATGTAAAGGGTAAAACAAAGTGATGATTCCATAAAGGTGCAACATTTTAGACATTGATCCCAGAGTTCACAGGCATTTTAAGTAAATCCATATTCCCCTGCTACATTTTTTTTTCTTTTTTTTTTTTTAGGCACAGCCTCACTCTGTCACCTGGATAAAGTGCTATGGCATCATAGCTCACAGCAACCTCAAACTCTTGGACTCAACCGATCCTCTTGCCTCAGCCTCCTTAGTATTTGGGACTACAGGTGCCTGCCACAATGCCCATCTTATTTTTATAATTTTAGTAGAGACTAGGTCTTGCTCTTGTTCAGGTTGGTCTTGAACTCTTGAGCTCTGACTATTTACCCTCTTTGGCCTCCCAGAGTGCTGGGATTACATGTTGTCCCCATTTGATAATAAGGGCTGCCTGAACGGGGTCCCCTGCTTCAACATGGGCTCAGCCCCTGAGCAGCAAAAGGCCTTACTGGGGGCAGACAGTATATGTGTATTTGGCTTTCTGTAGATGTTTTTCAAAGGTTAATAGTCAAAACGTGTAGAGGGTAGACTTCAGAGATGGCATTAAAGGGCATCAAAAGTTCATGAAGTCCCCAAGAAAGGAGCAGGAAACTAATTTCTACTTTGAGTATGAGTTGTACACAAGCTCCTAAGAGTCTGGAAGAAGAGAGGTGAGGTTCCGTGGATTATGGATGTGTGTTAACATGGACAGTTCAAGGATGAAACTATTTCCCAGATCTGACACGATGCCTATTTCTGATTTGACATTGAATTTCATCCTCATTGTGTACACTTTTTGAAAATGAGGAGAACTTAACCTAGCTGAGAAATGAAGAAAATGTGGCTAATGGAGGACTGCAGAGAGGCTGATCCTACCCAACACTCAGTAGTGAACTTGGTTTATCAAGGGGTGTGTTGTGAGGGGCAATCAAAGCAACAGTGGCCGCCACCCTTGCCAGTTAAAGCGTGCCTCCCATTTATGACAAGGAGGTTGTTCTAATAATACTTACCGCAGGATGGGAACCTGGAAGTTGTGGACGGCTTCCAAAATTGACATTTCCTGGTTAGGAAGAGTGGGGACAATTACTGTTCTATCAGCAAAAACCACCCAGTTCTCCCCTCTGCAGATCCCTCAATGGGATTTGATGGGCCCTGAGTGAGAGGCTCTCACTTTCCCCAACATTTCTTTAATTCCCCTTTACGTTTTTGCCACATGCAATGAAAACAAGTTGGTTTTGTAAAGTTAAAGCACTCAGCTATTTTCTGATTCACAATATACAAAATGAGAGTGACCTGACAGCATTTTCATCAGTGGGTAAAAATAAGGCCTCATCTAACCTGAATTTGCAATAGGACAAATTTAAAACGAGGCTGTGTCCAGTATGTCAAAAACAGAGACTCCAATGTCTCAGTAACTCACCCTGTGCGCCGATTTTTTGACATGGAACTGTAAGGACTCTTAGCAAACCATCTGCTTTATAAGAGTAATGCTCAACTAGCTGAAAGAGAAGAAGGTAAGAAAATGAGGTAAATAACGAGATCAGGAAATAGAGAAATCATGACTGAGCTGCTGACTGCCCTTTGGTGATGGTGACCCCAGGACAGTAAGAGTGTCTGTTCACAGAGAGTCCACTGTGGTGTCTGGGTGTGGGTGCGGGCGGAGAGATGGGCACACAACTGGAATTTCCCTCTTGGGCTGGGGGCAGTAGTAACCTTTTTCCGTAAAAGTCTAGATAGTGATATTTTAGGTTTTTGTGGGCTTCACACCATGTCTGTCACCTGTTCCTTATCTATTTGTTTGTCTAAAACAATCTCTTTAAAAGCACAAAAAGTATCTCTTCAGGACTACACAGAAACAGTCTGAAAGCCAAATTTGGTCTGTGGGTTTGTAGATCCCTGGGCTACAGAAAAGAATATCAAAATAGGGTAGTGCAGAAATTATCGAGTCTCAGGAAAATAGTAGCGGGGACCCTGGAGTTGGGGTATGGAACAAAGGCACTTCCCAATGCTGTCAAGGTAAACGAATGAGACCATGCACATCAAAATGGAGGATTTTACTGGAATTTTTGATGCACTTTCCTAACCACAGTACCTAGAAATTATGCAGTTAGAAATACTAATATTTAATTAGGGGCCTGGATACCATGATTTAGCAGAGGAACCAGCAAAAATAGTAAAGGGCCTTGGGAAGACGGTTTTCAACCACTGAGATATTTGGTATTATGCCGAATGCACAGCCTTTGACGCCGTCTGGCATAAATAGGCTTTCAGGTGCCTTACATGCCAGAAGGCAATGTTCTTGACTAACATCCCTGACATGCTCTAGGAGGCTAGCATTGGACAGGTTAAATACTGTTTCAAACCAAGACAATTAAAATGGAGGCTGTGGTCAATGATGAGATTTGCTAACCAGCCACAAAAGCAAAAGACAGTATTAATGTCATGATTAATATGTTAGAATATTATAACGTCTGGCATTTGATAAAGCAGTATTTTCTTTTCCAGTTACAGCATTAGGTACCAAATCACATTAGACAGTAGTTTCTTGAAGTTCAAAGGGACGGAGGGTCTGTGGTCTCTGTTTTTAAAATGACAGGACTCTGAGTTGGGCCTTTTCCTCCACATCAGCTGCGTGTGTGGTTCCTGGCTGGGCTGGGGACCCAGAGCTGTGCCCGATGACACCCCTTGCCCCACAGGTGAGGCAGCTGTTGTTCCCAAGGGTTGGTTTCTCCTGTCTCTGAGTGCACCAGGACTACGGATGCTCTGCCGAGACCACGCAGGCCTATTACTGTTACTGTGTCTCCCGGGTCAGCCAACACAGCTGGGATGCGAAAGTAAGACGGGCAGTTTGTGCTCAACACAGATCCGCAAAAAGCAGTGAGGAGCGTTATTTTTAGTGCATTTTTAGAACTCCTCAGTGCCTAATTAGCTCCCAAATTTGAGTTGTTTGAGGATTTATGAATAACTGGGTCAACAACAAGCCCCTTTTAGACCAAGGCTAGAACACTCCCGTATAAGTGGCAGCCTGGACTGCAGGAAGTACTTACTTCCTAAATTGCCTTAATTAACACAGAGAGACTCGACTTGCAAGGCACCTGGCATTGAGTATGCCTTCAGCCTCTCTAGCTCCCAAAACAGTCTGTTTCCCCGTGCCCAAGCCTCTGTTCCCACAATATTTTGTGTGTATTCATTTTGCTGTTCTGTGTTCTAGTTAGAATATCTTAGAAAGAAATATTTCCTAGCTCCCCAGCATAGGGCATTTTGTTAAAACTCTGAACACAGCCCTGACTGGACATCCCCTTGTGGCACTGAGGGTTGAGGGACCATGGATAAGATGGAACATTCTAGAACCTCTGATGGGGCAGGTGGGGCAGGAACCGGGCTGCTGCAGGTCTGGGAGCACAGCGGCAGCATGGGGTGGCCTGGTTCCTCTTGAGTCTGAGATCTGTGGGGCAGGAGGCCTCTAGTGCCCTGTGCTGTACCTGCCAGGAGGGGGGGGGATGGGTACCTGCCAGAGCGTGTCAAACTTCTTCCCCTCGGGGATGGAGAGCTTGCCGGTCTTGTCCTTGTCAATGCGGTAGTGCAGCACCTTCCCCTCATGTAGCAGGCACAGGGCGTAGGAGCCATTGTTGTCTCTAGCCCTGATCCTGCAAGAGAGGACATGGTGCATCAGCCCAGGCCTGCCAGTCCAAGGAGGGAGCCTGGGGACAGCGCCCTGGCCCATGTGGTCAGCAGCGACTCTCCAGAACCTGTGGGTCTTAGGATCAAGAGCTTTGTCCAGCCTACCCAGGTAGGCTAGCTCATGGTTCAGGGATGCCACCAGTGAGCTTGCAACAAGAAATGCTAGTAGGTTGGGGCTGGACCATGGCTCAGGTCCAGTGGGGAGCTCTGGGTGGTGATCAGGAGAGCCTGGTGCTCGGCCAGCAATTCCGTCCCTGGGGCCCTGACAGTCTGGGGAGCCTTCTGGACGCACCTTTCTTCACTGAGGTCTGCACTTAGGTCAGAGCCACAGATGGACAGCACCAACACCTGGCTTGGGGGTGCAGCTGAGGTGTCTAGTGGGTATTTTAGCCAGGAGCCTCTGGGCCACAGATGCAGGGATGTGCAGACCCCATTCCCCGCCATCTTCACCCCTCCCGCTCTTCCAGTTGCACGGAAGGGCCAGCAGGCGTCAATGAAAATATCATTCAGATGATGGTACTTTCAGATAAAGTCCAGGAAGGAGAAAACGATATCCACTGTGGGATGAGGGAGCAGCAGGTGAAACCAGAGCTGACCAGCCGAAGGCTCCACTGTCCCTATAATTATGGGTGACCCTCAGCGCTGCCCCTGCCCCAGGTCCTGGTGAACTGAGACTTGACAGTCTGTTAACAACAGAGGAACAACCCACCACAATGCATGAGAGGGAGACCTCTGACATACAGATGGGCAACAGGTCCACCAAGGAGACTTGGAGGACCTGGGGAGGTCAAGGTCCAGGTGGGGGCAAAGGGCACGACAAGGGAGTGAGTCCCCAGTCACAGGACTCACTGTCACAGCTGCTGCTCTCTTCTCCCCTTTCAGCAGCTCCAGCCCTTCAGATCATGAGGCCTTAGAATGGGTGAGTTTTCAAAGTCCCAGGAAGCGTCTTCAGCCACTGAGGAAGCTGAGGTCCCAACCGCCAAGCCACTCACCCGAATGTGCCATGCTCAGGGCAGAGCTCAACCGGGCCTGGCTGTCAGGGACCTCTGAATGCATGCTGAGGAGGTTCTGATGTCTCCTCTCAGTTACTAGAGGTCAGATCCAAGGCCACAAGAGATGAGGTGGACTTCAGAGCCAGATGTGGCCATGCTTTCCTATTCCCTGCCATTGAGATGCTTCTCAAAACTAACCTGAGACTTAAAAGCTGAACTATGGCATGGTAGGTTGTAACTCTAAAAACAAGTGTCTTTTCCAAGTAGCACTGTGGACAACTGTCCTCCACACCCCATTGCCCAGGGCTGCTGGTAGGGTGTGGGACACACACCCAGACTCTCCGTGGCCTCAGCAGCAGCGGCGCTAAACCTACATGAAAGTAGCTCCTTCCTTGCAACCAACCATAATGGCCAGCCATACAAGTGTGTATGCCCTTACACAGCCACACAGCCAGTAGGTGGTGACTGTTAAACCAAAAAATAAATAAATAAATAAATGAATAAAATTTAACCAAACCATATGGTAAAACATATTTTTACGTGAAGAGAGAACTGAGTCTATTCTGTAAAGCAGCCATTTTATAGCATGGAACTATTTTATCTGCTTTGTTTATTCCATATACATCAGAGGCTAACAGGATGGGTGGGAGAAAGAACTATAGGAATGCCAAAGCATTACCAGTAGACACATGAGCCGTGTACAAGCTGCCTTGGGGGAGTGATGACAACAGGCCATGCCACAATATTCTCTTTCACGTCTGCAACCTCAAGGTCACAGAGACAATCAGCAAGATCTGAACCCTGGTTTCTGTACTGCTCTATCTTGCCTTTCACTTTGTTAAAACTGATATGGAGGACCACGGATTATGCAGGGAGGGGATGCAGCCAACCTCGTCAGATATCTGGCAGATACAAATGAAGCCCATCATGGGCCACTATTCCACACTCTTCAGACTGGCAAAATTCAAAGTAATTCTAAGCTTTGCTGAGAATGGGCAACAATAGAAGCCCTGCTACGTGCTGCTGGGGAGAGCGGAAACTGCTTTACCCACTTTGGAAAGCAATTAGGGATCGGCTCCCAAAGTTAAACCATCTGAAGTCCCCATGGGTCAGAGATTCTTCTCATAGACAGGCGGGTCATGTGCTATGTCCCCAGACAGCACACTGGGCTGCTGTAGCAGTTTGAGCTGTCCCATCAAAACGGGACACAAGCTGGGTGCTCGCTGCACACAGTGTGAGTAAATAAGCTGTAGGCATTCACACGACAGAGTATTATAAAGCACTAGAATGAACAGACAGCAGCTATACAAACCATATATGACCCTCACACACATAAAGCAGACCCTATAACTCTGCACATATAAAGTCCATACCGACAAGAGCCAACAGTTTTGTTTACGGATGTACATGTAGGTAGAAAAACTAAACGAATAATACCACAAAAAGCAAGGTATGATGAAGACACAAGTCTTGGGAATGAGTAGGGGTCAGGGGAGGGGTCTTCTGCTAATGCTGCTGTGTGTTGGCTTGATAATCTTTCATTAATTTGTACCTACTTGTTGTGTAGTAGTATGTCTTTTATATTTCATAATAAAAATGGTATAAAAAAGCGAGCTGGCACCAGGAAGAAACAGAGAGCACCCTTTGCTTTTGGAAAAATTATTTCTTCAAAGGCCTCTACCACCTTTTTGAGGGTCCCAAAATGACAGGCCTATGATTCCCTGTCTCTGTGTGTTACCCCAGGCAGCCCAGGCCAGATCCACAACACAGGTGACCAGCAGGTACGGCCACCAACCAAGGGTGCACAGCCTGAGCTGCCCCCATGGCAGCTGGCAGGAAATGAGAGCAGAGAAGGGAAACCCACAGGCCCGGCATCTGGAGGTGGCAGAGACCAGAAGGCTCTTGGCAGTAACCGCCAACAACTGTGAGGTATCTGCTGGCTGCAGGCGGATCCTGGGCTGGGCTATTTTTAATGTAACATAGGAGAAGAGCTGGTTTGGGAGCTGAAGTCTTGCTCCTCCTCCTGCCCGGACTGTTGCTGGCCCCTTGATGGCCTCAGCACTCCCACCCAGGTTTAGGGTTCCTTCCTCTGGTTGGCTGCCTTCACCCTCAGGGTCAGCTGATAATGAAAGTCCTTGCATATTTTTTGAATACTTTTTCTCAGTGACTCTCTTGGAAGGGGTACACTAACAGATTTGTGTTTTGCTGTTACAAAACCTGTGATTTCCAGGACTTAAGCTGAAGGTGATGCCAAGATGTCATCCCAGCTGGCCTTGAGATAGTCCTTGACTTCCTGTGGCTTGGTGGCTCTCCTGGGGTGGACAGCCTTGGGCTCTAGGATGAGCAGGCCTCACATCTCACAGGTGCCAAAGCTCTGCACAGCAGTGAGGGAGGAGAGAGTTAACTCTGCTGAGGCACAGCCTGGAAGGGTTGAACCCCTTCTCTACCCTTCTGCACCCTCCTGGGGAAGACAGAATGTGTGGTGATGACAGCCAGGCACTGAGGAGACAAATGAGGACCTGGGATGTGGTGGGATGCTTGAGGCGGCCTCCCCAGCACTGCCTTGTGTCTGTTGGGCATACTCTTGCCCACAGGTGTTCCCATACTTTTTTTCCATGGCAGAGTGTGGCATCACTGGGCAGACCATCAGAGTCAGGAGGGGAAGAAAAGTGTCTGGGATTGGTCATGTGCAAGATGCACACAAAATGAATCATTCACTGTGGCTGGGATGGGCATGCAAAAAGAGAGGGCTGATGCTGGGGGGTGGGCAGTCCTTACCCAGACCATCTATACAACATCTGCTTCTCAAGGAGAGTTGGAGCGAGGGGAGGAGAGGATGTGGGAGCCAGTGTGTATGCAGGAGAAATGCCAGCCCTACTGATCCAACCAAAGAAAAGGCAACTTCTGAGTGCTTTTTCCTTGCACTGCAGCAAGACTGGGCACACGTGCATTCCATACAAATGCTGACAGCAAGATTAGTCCAGAACACTGTCCACATCCAGGGCCACCCCAAGCTGTTCCTAACACATTTGCCTTTTTAAAAATTGTGTCACCAATGCCCTCTTGATCTCTCCCTCTGCTGTAGCTCACAAAGGAGAAATGAGTTCATGCTTCTTCTCTTCCAGCTTCTAGGCGACTTTGATCAGCATCAATGAGCTGATATTGACATCAACCTAGGACTCCCTTTGAACTTTTAACTTCAGACAGGTCATGGCTCTTTATGCTGACCTATGGCTGCAAAACCACATGTGCATCAAATAAAATGGCATACTTTGATCAATTACAGCAGCACAGGACAGCCTGATGGGACACAGCTTTTGTTGTGGCAAAGGAGGCTTGTGAGAGCCAAACAGTCTCATTCACTAGTGAACAAGCAGGCTTTTTCTAAGCCCACAATCACTCTTGAAACTTAAATATAGAAAATAAAGTGATTTGAAACTTGAGCGGGGAAATGTGAGTGGCAAATAAGGGCAAACAAAGTGGGTTAGCAGCATCTCAGGCCAGCAGGACATAGGGCACCTGGACTCAGGACACCCACATCAAAGGGAGGAGTGTGCAGAGGAAACCTCCTTCAGTTCTGGAGAAAGTATTCCCAACATAGGACACTCTGGAGTCCCACAGATGAATCAAACATGAGCTCAAAAAGATCATCTAAAATACAAGGAATCATGAGTCAAAAGTAAAGTGGTAGGGAAGGAAAGAGGAGAAGAGACAGAGATTTATATTCCCTCAAACTTTCTATATTAGAGTAACCAAATATAGAATATAAAGTATACAAGAAAAATTAAAAAAAATAACTGATGAAATCATAACAATAAGCAATCTAAGATACTCTCAAATGCTCAGAAATATTTGAAAGAAAAGCCAAACAAATAGAACTCCTAGAGATATTTTTAAAAGTGTGAGTAATGGGGAAAAAAAGTTAGTGAATCAATATAACAGCAGACTAGACGCAGACGAAGCAAGAATTAGTGAACTGGAAGACAAATTCAATGATGTTACCCACAGTGTCAGGACACAGAAAAAAGGCAATGAAAAATAAAATAAAATATAGAGGATAATTGAGAAGGCCTACCATATGTTTAATAGGTGCCTCTGAAGAAAGTAATGGTAAGATGGAAAGACAGTAACATTTGAAGAAAGAAAAAATAGCTACATGTTTTTCAGAACTAAAGAAAGAAAAGAATTCATGGATGTAAGAAGCACAGATATGTTCAAACCACTGGCTTAGCCTTATACATGTTACCTTATTCATTTCTGTAATGACCCAGATACAATATCCTATCATTTTATTATTGAGTAAACTGAGACTCAAAGAGTAAAATTAAGTCTAAATCACAGAGCTATTAAGTGACAGGGCTTGTCTGATTCATGGTCTGAATTTCTTTACTATCTCACTGAAGTTTCTATACATAGAAGTAGTATTAATGTTAACTTTATCAAAACCAGTCAAGTAATACAGTATTGGGGGTACGCTACAGGAACATCCCCAACTTCAAATATGGTTCTAAACCCTCTAATGAACTATGACAATCTGAAATTATCACTGTTCTTAATCAAGCCTGCGTACGTAATAGGCATCTCAAACAGGCTCAAATATGGCCCCACACCAGCAGTATCAGCATCATTTGAAAACTTGGTAGAAATGTAACTGTTGGTCCCAAACCCAGACCTGTTGAATTAGAACTCAGGGAGTGGGACCCAGTAATCTGTGCTTTGCCCAGCCTGCAGGTGGCTCACATGCACAAAAGTTGGAGAACTGCTGCTGGTCTTCATGTACAACCTGTGGAGCCCAAAGTGCTGCATGCCCCTGCTCTTCACCCTTTATCCTAATTTAGGTTTGTTTCTTGGTCGTAGGGAATATAAAAGCACGTTTTCTTAGGAGCTTTCTCATTTTCTCTGAGAAAACGCGCCATCCTGTGAAGGAATGTTTCTATGACTACCTTCCACCAAGTCACACTTGCACAGCAGAGGGTTAGTAATACCTGTTTCCAAAACAAGGCACCTGCGGTCCAAGCCACGTGGTGGGGTGGTGGAGAGGGAGGGCATGGGGCATCGGTGAGAGACACGTTGCTCTGATATTCAAAGGTTATCTGGTGCCCCCAAGCCAGGTCCACTCAGCCTGCTCCTGGGGTGAAAACCAACACCTCAGATTTTAAATGGACACATCCTTTTTTTTAGCCAGCCAGAGTCACTAAATCTTCTAGATCCTAATTGCATAACACATGGTGCCCACCTTCTTTGGGCATCTATTGCCATTGCTCATTGTTTTATCCTGCAGGGCCTTCCATGGGACCCCAAACTTAAGAGGCCTGGACAGTTGGTGAATAAACATGTCTGTGTGTGTGCATGTGTGTGTGTGTGTGTGTGTGTGTGTGGGGGGGGGGGTGTTGTGCATGAGTGTGTGAGGGAAGAAGTGAGAGGGCAGAGAGTGTAAGGAGAGGAAGAAGCGGGGCGGACATCTGGGAAATGGCTTATAAAAAGGATGACTAAAAGATTAAAGCGATTTTTCCTCCTTAAAAGGGACACAGGAAAGGAAGGCAGCTAAATTTCAGCTGCAGACTGCTAACATGCCACACAGGGTATAGCTCTATGGGCTGGAGCAGCTTTGAAGCCTCTGAGGGCAAACCACGCTCCACTCCCTGAGGCTTCCTCCTACCCTTTATTCTTGCTCCACACACAGGGAACAGGTACCTCTTGGAGATCGTCTTAACTAAAGAGCTACCATGGGAAAGGAGCAGGTCTCTGTGTCCTGCCCAGCCCAGCAAAGCAGCCATGGCCAGGATAAAGCACCAAGGGCTGGTCCAACCATAGGGGACAGCACACCCTTGGGACCTCTGGCTCAGCCATGCCCACAGGCCCCAAACCCACTGCCTCACCCTTGCCCAACTCATAGTCTCTCAGACTTGGGACCAGAATCGGGGCTTCTGAGCTCCTACCCAGTTCTACATCCTCCACTCAGATCCCACGGGCATTGCTCCCTCCTTGGTTGGCATCTCCCAGTGCCTCTCCCCACACATCCTCCATGCTCCACACTGCCTGGGCAGCCAAGGACTTCCTCTGGACCTTGTGGTGCGGCCGGGGCAGCAACCACCACCCATGCCTCCCCACCTAGCCAGACTGCTACCAGTCAGGGAACTCTGACATCCAGGAGGACAGTGCTCAGCTCTCCTGGTATGATCTCCTTCTGACCTTTCACCTCCTGCCCCGTGGCCATGCCAGCCTGAAACTCACCAGCCATTTCCAAAGTTACCCACCTAGTCATGTGCCACGTGGCCATGACCTGTCTCCCACAGCCTCCTGCCTCTCACAAAGCTCACCAGGGGCCTGGAGGCTCATGGGCCTGCTCCTCCACCAGCATCTCCCTGCAGCTTCCCTCCTTCTCCTGCTGGCACCCATGCCTGCCCACTGGAGGGCACCACACACTGCCACAGCCTCCTCGAATCTCCTGCTGCACCTCCCTCCCTTAGCACCACCTGGCAAAACCCCCAACTCCATTGAGTCTAACCGGCCAGGTGGCTGGCTGTGAAGTGTACCAACAGTGCCTACAATGGCACATGTGCCAGTGATCGTCCCACCTGAGCACCTGAGACAACAGGTCACTCATGCTTCCCTCCTCCCACCTGGGAGGCCACCCTTATTCAGGCTAGCAAGCAGCTGGAATGTCTCCTTACCCAGACTGCTTTCTCCAGAGACACCATTCTGTTCTGGGTGCTAGGGTTACACCCATGAGGGCCGTGCCCCAGTCTCTGCCATTGTGGTGTCCTTGTAGGAGGGGAGATAATAAATAAGTGAACAAAAACAAAGGAGAAAACAATTCTGGATAGGTGCTGTGTCATGGTGGAGAGTGGCATCTGGAGTCTCAGCCTCCTGGAGCTCTACTGGAATTTGGCATCTCCTCCTCACGCTAGGCAGGTGAGGGCAGGGGCTAAGGTCGGACTTACTCCTCACAGCGTCCACTATCACAAGGCCTGGCGCATCATTTGCTTGAACGCTTGATTATTTTGTTGAACAAATGACCGTCTTTGTAGCTTTTTTCTTTTTCTTTTTGAAACAGTGTGTACTTCTAACACCAAAAGTAGAAACTGCAGTTAAAATGACCTTGGTGCCTTACTGGTTAGATGCCTCCTCCCTCAAATCTGAAATACTCCCTTTTATTTACCACATTAACTCAGCTATTACAGAGCAGCCACTTATGTGTTTTAAAGGTCACCTCAAACTAGCTCTTGGCTCTGTAAGATTTATAAGGACTCTTAGCCAAAAATAATAAAATATATACCTGGAAAATAAACACCAAAGAAGGCAAGAATTCCATTTTTTAAAAAAATGTTGCCCAACATGGAATTTTTAGAGCCTTTTCATCCTCAGATAGTTTATCTGGTGGAACAAAGGACACCTCACATTACATTTCAGCAGGCGTGATACGTGCTGCAAAAGTGTGTGTGTGATGTCCCCAACTGTGTGGTGTGAGCCATGAGGATGAGGGCTCTCAGCACAGAGCCTGAGGCACGCTGACCTGACCACGGCCTGCTCCCCAAGGCCTCATCTGCCCAAGAGGGGCCCCGACACCTGATTACATGGCCTTGGGTTTCTGTATAATTTGTAAAAGATATTTTAGTCAAAGCCAGGGAAGACTGCTCTTTCTTCCATTTCAATTCCCTTCCCAAGGTGACAGGGATCCTAAAAAGCATATGACATTACTGAAAATGAGGTGTGAATAATCTTTTTTCTGTATGTAGAAAATAATATTAAACTACTGTCAAACAAAGATGGAATCAAACACGATGCCGTCAAAAACGTGGAGAAAATAAAAGGTGTTATGAAGATAAAAAAAATACTATTTTTTCCTAAATTTTGTAGCATTTATCAACTTTAAGAAAACGGCAATTTACTGAGATTTTCTTCTTCATTCTAAAAAAATATATCTTATTTTATACCTAATTTTGCAGTGTTTCTATGAAAAGGAGATCTTTAAATTGTATATGCTTTGAACCCCACCAAACCTGGATTCTTCCCTTTAGGGAAGAAATATATAATTTTTAGAAAATAAGCTTTGTTTCCCCTCCTAACAAATTCATTTTTCACACTTGAGCTGTGACTAACTTCTCAAAATAGCAAACTGCGCTGTCACACGAGGCTTTGGAGCACGGAGGCATGTGCCTCTCAGTGCAACCCCTCTGCCTCGCCTTGGTTCCAGGAGCTCGGCTCTTGCTCACTGCATGTGTGCGGGACAACTCCATGTCTGGTGCTCATCTTGGCCAGTCAGTACCCCGGACATGGGCAGGGGTCCTTCTGGCAAAGGCCGGGTAATGAACGTCACCTCTGGAAATGCCCCACACCACACTCACACTGCCCATCTCCTCCAGAAACAGCCTTTACTGCTTTATTCTTTAAGCACATGTGCAAAGTCCCTGGTACCTAGCTGCCTTCTCAAAGTCACTCCTGAGCTGTGTGGACCAGACACAAGAGAGGGGAAGGCTGATTGACGCTTCTGTGTTTCCTCATATATCCCACAGACACTTCCAGGCACCATGCCTTGCCCTGGGCACTGCATGGATTGATAGTTGTGGGATCTCTGGAGATGACATGGCTTGAGCAGCTGGTCACTGTCTCCTCTCAGCCCCAGACAAGGTCAGGGACCTGCCTTTTGCTTACCAGCCTTAGAGAAGCCCCTCTACACTTGAGTCCCTACTGGAAAAACCAGGGCTGCAGGTTATTAAGTGGTGAGGTCCCTTCTGGCTCTGGTGCCATCGGTGTAAATGGATCTCATACGTTTGTACATAGAGAAACTAGGCTCCAATTTGCACAGAAACCCCCAGATATAACTAATCTGATGGGCAGGTGCTTGTGGGCCTGTCCTCTGCGTTTTGAACTGCATTACTGAGGAGTTACAATCAGAGCTGGTCTCTCATGTCTGAAATACACTGCCTTCCCTCAATGTTTTCTCTGTCCAAGTAAAAGCAGTTCTGAACGGCCACGGTGGTGCGTGCTTTGCGTGTTCCATTTTTCTCCTTTTAGCTCCACTCTCACCAATGCTGCTTTCGGTATAACCTAATTCCCAGGCTGAAATGCTGGTGTCTGAGCAGTGAAAACAGTGATTTGTGCTAATGATGAAAGCAGGAAGGGTAATTGCTGGGATTCTCCTTGCTCGTATGATTCCACTGAACTGGTTAAATCCTCCTGAGTATGAAAAGTACAAAGGTGAACTTCCAGCCCTCTCAGTGAAATAATTATTCTTTATTTTAATCTGTCACTTCATAAAAGAAAACGCCAGTGTGAATCCTTTTGTGGTCAAGACAGGGACTCTCACTCTGGGTATTCACAGCCCAGAGAGGAAATCAACACAGCTATGGCAAACAGAAAGACAGAGAGGAAAGGATGACGGGGGCCTGCCCAGCTTTGTCACCTGCAGGAGGAGGACCCCCACCTGCAGCAGTCCTGGTGTGCCTGTGACATGGGGACAGAGGGTTGCCTTAGGACCTGCCATTCAAGAGTGTGTCACTGAGGCATCCAGATGCGTTCACGGATGCTGTGGCAAGGGCAGCACAGTGACTGACATTCTGTACCAAGCACCACACGAGTGCCTTCTGTTTACAATAGTACATAACCATCAGTGACTCCAAGAGGCAAGCACAACATTAGGCATTGGCAAGGACATGAAGGAAAAGAGACCACTGTGTCCCTTACTGAAGGTACAGGGCTAGTTATAAGGCAGAGACAGCATCTGGGTTCAGACAGCCCACCCGGAGAAGGCCACTCCTCTGACCACAAGGGCATCAGTCATCTTTTTGTATTTCTGTATCTGTTGCTGTGTCCCTGGGCTGTGCACCACTAATGATTTAAGATGAGACACAGAGAGTGATCCAAGAATCCACATCTCACTCCTTCCCTAACTGGGACTCGAGGGGAGCTGCCCTTGTGTGAAACCACAGTATTATTGATGTGTTTCAGGAAGTGGAAAGCAGAAATGAGCTGAGGAGGGCGGCACCTGCGGCTCAAAGGAGTAGGGTGCCAGCCCATATACCAGAGGTGGGTTCAAACCTGGCCCCAGCCAAAAACTGCAAAAAAAAAAAAAAAAAATGAACTGAGGAGATGGGGGTGGATCTAGAATAATTTATTGATTTAAAGGACAAATGTGGGCCAGCCCACAGGCCTACAGAGGGGCCGGGGCCAAGCACAGGGAGGCGGGTGGGTGAGGCTGTCAGAGAGAAGTGACTTCAGCTATTCAACCAACGCAAAAAAGCTGAGTCACTGATTTATCCCTGCAGTCACAGAAGTCCTCAGGGAGGAGTTGCAGAAAAGCAGCAGAGAGGAGTGGAAATCTAAAACCTCAAGAATAAAGACATGATAAAGACCCTAAATCAGGTGTGCGGTCCAAGGAACCTAGCAGGGACCGGGCGGGTGCAGCTCCCTGCCAGGCAGGTCCCGACAGCTCTGGGTATCCAAGGAAAGGCTGTGCAAACTCCTTTGAGATGGCTTCCCACAGGCTGGTGCACTTGGGGCGCTCAGTGATAGAATCAGGGTATCACCCAAATAAACTTGCCCCGCCCAGGCAGGGTCAGGTTCAAGGCCCACCCAGGAAATAGGAATGCCACCAATTGCTGCCCTCCCTGACCCTTTAAATCCCCATCTGCCATAACCCACAGGAGGAATTCCTTTCTTGATTTCACCCCACCTGAATCCAGGTGGAAATAAAGACCACATTATTTCTACAGAACGGGATTCCGTTTTCCTTTGTTTCGCGTTTTGGAATAGTCTTTCTTCCTTGTGTCCAGAACCTTTCACTCAGAACCCGTCATTCTCTCAGAGATGATCAGGGAAGAGCCAGTGGGGCTGGTGATTCTTTCTCCACAGCCCCTTCTGGTCTGACATTCTGAGATTAAGGAAAAATCCCAGTTCTAATTATGTTTTGCAACAAATACAGCTATAGGCTTCCTGGAGCAGCTCTAAGGAAATTTGCTCATCAGTGCCTGGCGCCCCTCTCCCTGTTCCCTAAGACTTCCCTCACCTTGGCCTCCCGCAAGGAAATGCAAGAGAAATAGGCAGGAAAACAGCTTCCCCCAGCTGGTAAATTGAGGAGGGGAAAGGGGCAGTACTCAGTTCTCTGCTGTGGTCCTGCTTCTCACATGGGCTGGGAGGGTGCAGGCTCTCCCTAGAAAGGGGTCTGACCACACCCCTCTGATCTGATAAAGCAGGTCAAACTTTCAGGTTTGACAATTCGTGGTCTTCCCAGCTGGGCATCCCTGGGTCTTGACCAACAACATGCATTAATGATTGTAACCCACTTTGCTAAGCTTCTACAGAGCGCCTGACTTTATGCCCAGCATGTTCACACACAGGAGCTTATTTAAAATCAAGTTCATGAAACCCTGCAGTAGGAATCACAAAAATTAGGTTTTTGTTTCCAGGTCTGAGGACCTTGGAGGTTCTCCAAGGTGAAGACCATTCCGGCAGGAAGGTCTGATGAAGGCCCCACCCCATACACTCCTGCCTCAGGGCACCCATCTGTGCTATCTCTGCTTGCACCGAGGCCCTTCCTTCCATGTGGCATAGACAGGGCACCCCACCCCAGCATGCCCTCCCTTGGCTGTGTGCCTCCGACATGCTGTGCTCTTCTTTCCTGCTGGTTAGCGACTGACTCCTCCTCTCTCTAAGGCACAGGCAGATGAACACCGTGCCTCCATTCCCAAAGCTCAGAATTGGGCCTGGCCGTTGGTGCTTCTTGCAACTACGAGGAATGTTGGTCCATGGATGGATGTGCTGGTGTAATGGACAGTAGACACGAGACACGTTCTTTAGGAAAGTCTGGATGACAGCCTGAGAGGAGTGGTGGGGAGGAGCCAATCGCTGGCCGGGCCCCTTGGCTGTCCTAAGGCAGGTGTCCCTTGGTGACATTCCTGTCTCTAAGTGAGGACGCCCAACAGGGACCCCAAAGACCCTGTGCTGAGGCTGTTCATTGCAAATGACCATTTTATGAAATAACCTGTGAGCAGGGCAGACTGGGATTATTCAGATCCAGGACTTTTTGCAACTTTGGCCTGACCCGACAGGGGAGTACAGGACAGATCTCAGCCCTGACACCAGCTGACTTGGAAGCAGGGCAAGTTTAGGCATGTCCAGCGCAAGCCATGAGCCTCGGTGTTGGGAAGATGGATGTGCTATGAGCACAAATGACACATCTGTCTGTGCAGGGCAGACAGGGGACAAGGCATGTTTGTCAAACAAGAGCTGCACGTGGGATTTTCTGCCTTCTGCACGGGATTTACACGTGTCCCTGGCAAAGGACAGCGAGAGCAGACCTCAGGCCCGTGCTGGTGTAGCCTCTGTTTCCAGACAAGTCTGAAGAGAGAATCTGCTGCATGGCTAGGGTACCTGCCTGGGAGCCCAGAGAGGCATCCCAACCAGAGGGAAGGCAGCAGTCCATCATGTGGATCATGCTGTTTAGGGCTGACCTCACCTGCCAAGATGCCATGTGTGCAGTCCCACAACATATGTGTTAAAAGTTCTTGTGGAGAAGAGGGTAGAAGCCAGCCCAGACCTCAGGGAAGATGAGCTGGTCAGGGCCTCACTGGGGGCACGGTCTTCCCCTCACGGCATCTGCACCCCACTAAAAACCATCATCCTAGTCAGTGCTGCCTGCCAAACTGGGGCTATTGTTTTTTGTTTTTAAAGTATTGTGTTTACGTTTTTTCTTTTCTTTTTTTTTAAGAAGGGTCTCACTATGTTGTCCAGGCTGGACTTGAACTCAAGCTATCTTCCTGTCTTAGCCAACACACCTGGCTAAGATCACTTTTTTTTTTTTTATTGAATGGTAACTATGTACATTAATGCACTTCTCGGGTACGGTGGGGTTTTCACACACAATCCGAAACGCTTCCATTAAACTGGTTAACATAGCCTTCATGTCATTTTCTCCCTCCACCCATAGATCACTTTTTAAATAAGAGATATTATGGAAAGGCTGAGGATCATCTTTTAAAATAGGTAGACACTCAGAGAAACATTTCTGTTTTTAGGAAAAGCTCACGAAGCCTTCTGGGTGCTCGTCCACATGGCCGACCCTGAGGCTGCCCTGCTGTTTCTGTTTAAGTTCCAAGGCCAGAATGGAGCGGGTTTTTCTCTGTGGCCCCCAGTAAGCTTCTCTGTAGGGACACTGAGAGGTGAATGCAGGTAAGAACTCCTTCTGTGGGAGGCCACCCCACTCTGCTGCCTCCACCAGACCACTTGGGGAAGAAGGCTGATGACACCCAAAGACAGCTCCTTCCCTTCCCCTGACAGCTGTTGTGCTCAAGGGGGCTTGTACCTTGGGATTTATATCAAACCATTAAAAATAACAACAAGCAGCACCCAGACTCCTGCCTCCTAGCTTTGGAGTTCAGAAGACCGAAACACATGAACCTGAGCTCACCACTCATATACTCTCCTCCCAAGAATTTTTCTTTCATATCTGCCCTGTTAGTACTTAGTTCCGAGTAAAAATAGAAGTGAAGGGTGAGATCACAAGGGAAGTCTGAGTGAAAAAACTGTGATATTTTTATTCTAGTTAGATAGCCACAGAAATTGTTATGCATCCTCTATTTGCCGTTAAAAGAAGAGTATGGGGCTGAATAACATTTCTTTAAACATTATGTGCCTCAACACCCCAGAAGAATGTTAATTTCAGGATCAGACGGGGCAAAAGAAAGGCTCGGTCACAAGCCATAGGACCAGCCAGTGTGCATGCTGTCAGATGACAACGCAGGACCCCTCCTCGGGTCATGGGAGCCCAGCCACAGGGAAATGGAATTACCCTGGATTGTCTAAGCAGGTCTGGTGGGAAGAGGGAAGGGGGAAAGACACAATACTTACAAAAATTTTCCGTTGGTCTTAGATCCTATCAGAACAACCTGCTCAGACTCTTCCCGAGAGATTTTTCCATGGAACCAGGGCATCTTCTCATGGGCCGTGGTAGCAATCAGCTTCTCCAGCTGTGGCTTCTGGCTGATGATGGCCTGCTCCAGTGCCTGGCCCTGGTGGGGAGGAGGGACACGTGGTGAGCAATACCAGGGACTGAACAAGACACACGTGGCACTTTCCAGGAGCAAATTTCATTCATTCATTTATCATTCATTCATCCATTCATTTATTCATTCAACAAATAAAATCAGAAAGCTTCTTGTATATTATTAAACAAGAAAATAAATAAGAAAAATACTTTTAGAATAAAGAAAATGGCCTTTTCAAAGTCAGGCAAGACTTAGAAAACCATGTTGAATAACCCATGAGGTCTAGAAAATGAGGCTCCTGCCCTAGTCCGTCAGGTCACTGTGTCCACTAGACAGATTGTCCTGATCAATTAATAGTGATTAAGAAGCTCAAAGATGTGCTCCATGAAGACACACGTGTTTTCCCATCGGCCTCTGGAAGGCTTCACTGAGCATCACACGTGCTTGCGATACCTGCAGGAAACGTGATCACAGAAAGCAAGGGTGAAAAATCTCACCATGTGGAAATAACAGGTGCAAATCAAAATGGGAAAAGGGGTAGAGAGAGCTCGGTGAATTTTAGTGGAAGAGAAATAGATATTCTCTCCTGTAGTTAATGAAGAGTCAAAGTTCGATTATTTGCATTCGTACAGAGAAGAGGAGCAAAAAATAAAAACATAAGCAGCCCAAACCAGGAGGTGGAAGGAGGAGGCATGTTAGGAGGGAACATGAGCATAGTGACCGTGTCTTATTCCATGGATAAATTGATGGACAAAAGTTGTGTTGGGCTATGCACCTCCGAGGGCTCTGGAACACAGTGAGCAGAGAGGCTGAAAGTGGAAGGCAGCAGAACACAGCTCAGCAGAGCCAGACCCAGCATGTGCGACAGGGTTGAATAGTAAGTACATCATGCCACATGCAGGGTGCAGGAGGCCAATATAAAAGGCTTGGCGCTGTGGAGCTGCTCTTGTGTGACACTCTGAAAAGGCAAAACTGCAGAGACAGAAAGCAGCTGAGTGCCTCCCAGGGCAGGGGAGGGCGCAAGCAAGGATGCTAGATGGGGCAATGGAGCTTCTGTCTATTTGTGCCGTAGTGGGTGGGGAGGGTGTTCCGAGATGCCATGCTTTTGTCAAAAACCATAGAACTGTATGCCTGAAAAGGATGAACTGACTGTGTGCAAATTATAACACAATAGATCTGATTTAAAAGATAAAAGGATGGTCTAAGACATCTCCAGTACACGCTCATGAAAAATACCAGGCACATAGCATTGCAGTATCTGTCTACAAGGCTGAACTTAATTTAATACAGAAGATATTAAAGTAATAAAAGGAGCATATAATCCTCAAAAAGTCAATACTATCATAAATCTTATGCATTGAGTAACATAGCAAAATGCATATAGCACGTGTCTGGGAAACACAATACGGCTGAACACCAAGTCCAAGAGCATGCTATCAACCAAACCTGCAGCTCCCTGCACCCAGGGCTGCTAAGAACATGGCAGGAATATAAAGCATCACAACCCCTGCAAACTTTCTGGATGGCACCTTGTCAATATATCCAAGTTACCCAAGCTTTGCTACAGCAAATCCAACCCTTTCAAAGTTTATCGTATAGATGTTGCAGACAAGCCGAGCGTAAGATGGGTCGAAAGCAACATGACCAGCATTATCTCTGAACATCAGAAGTATCCAACAACAGGTACTAGTTCAATAATTATGGTGTGTAGTGCAACACCAGGTAGCCTATCATGTGCCACCTGGTGTTGTACTAGAAGTAAAATCAAGTGCCTATCAGTGTGTATAGTGTGACTGTTAGGTAAACAAAAACCAGGGCCTCCCTGAAAGGGCCCACCATGCACGGAGTGGTTCCCTGCAGTGGAGAAACCCACACTGCTGACATGATGGGGCCCACTCTCTCCATAGTGATAGTGAAAGACGGAAGGCTGTCTTCTTGAAGCAAGGCATTTGGCGAAGCTGATGCTTAAAGATCATTGGTCTGTGCTTATTTGGACATAGAGTGCTTCCAGCAACTGGGCAGTTGTGTGGGGTCACAGAGCCCAGGGACCAGGCCCAGCCACGGACGCTCACCTGCAGGTTCCAGGTCTGCTTCACATATTCCCTGATGAGGTTTTCCTTCAGGTCCTCAAAGGGCCCAGTCTTGGGCTGCACCCCAGGGGGCCGGTTGAAGGGCTTCTTGAGGAGGCAGACGAGGCCGTCAGACTCCTGGGAGTGGTAGTGGCAGAGGTCAGCTGGACTGGCATGGGTCCTGCCGCCGGCAATGGCATAGGTGCCGTTCAGCTCCCGCTCGATGGTGTAGTGGTGTGCCTTCCTCCCGTGGGCCACAGACAGGGCGAAGCCGCCCAGGTAGTTGCGGCTCTGGCGCAGCAGGTAGAGCCCATCACTCATGCCCCCCTGGACCAGGTAGTCTTCTGCCTCCTCCCGGGTGATGTTGCCAAAAAAGAAAGGCAGGTGGTTGGCACTATCGGCTGTGCCACTGGCCATGCTTCAGGGCGAGAGGGCACGCACCTGAGCAGGTGTCCACCTGGAGCAAGACAAAGATGGAAAACTGCAGTGAGGGACCGAGCAGCAGGGAATGTTTGCTAAAACCATCCGAACACTTTCAAACTGGAGGCAGATCCTTCCAGCGTGGAAGCTGCTCCTTTTATGGATTTCCCAGCACATGGTTTGCCTTTGTATTATATTATTATAGTTTCCAAACACCACAGGTGGCCTCTGTTTAATCTACAAACAGCATTTGATGAAAGTGACCAATTTAACTAATTCTTTTCTTTTCTTTGATAAAGAATTCTAAGAAGAAACAGACCCCAAAGAGAGGTAAACAGAAGTACCACTATTGCAAAAGAGGACTGTCAAGCTTGCCCCGATGGTCACAGTGACACAAAAGAGGCAGAACCAGTCTGAGCTGGAATCAACTGCTCCTCCTGGAGAAAAGAAATCTTGCTCCTCATCACCATTGTATTACTAGGGAAGCTGTTACCAGAGACTTTTCTACCTGAGCTACATGTGACCACTTTGTATAGTCAGACACTGCAGTTGAACCCCAAAGTTGAAGTGAGAGACACATCTGCAGGCCATGCAAAACTGTGACTTGTGGTCACCACATGCCTCCCCACTTTCAGCCTGGGGTGATAAGACACAGCTGCTGCCTGAGACACAGAGAGAAACATCCTCCCAGAGTCCCCTGGGCTGGGCCCAGGGTGGGCACTCTGTCCTCTCTCTGCCCCCTCCAGATCACTTCCTGGGCGGACACTATTTCCCATCTGCTGGCTAGTACTGGGGAGTGCAGGTTCCACAGCCAGCATGGACGTCTGACAGAGAAGAGACACTTCTTGAATTACACTAACACACATTTCAGGAGAGAAAATGAAGGGAGTCAATGAATTTCCACCCTGGAGAGTGTTTCCTCTGTCATGACTCTAAATGAGGATACGTACTGCAGGTCCCAACAGTATCCAAAGAGGTGAATGTTTTAAAGGGACTTGTTATCAAGGGATAATTATCTAGATGACTCCATCCACTCATCTTGATAGAAAAGTGCACCCCCCTTCATCATCTCCTGAAGCCCCCAAACCACACACCACACACATACCCACCCAAACGCACACACCAACACACACATGTGCCACCGTCGTTAAACATTCTCTTTTTAGTATGAATTGTACCATAAGGGGCTGCAAAGCATAAGACTACCCGCCAGTATAGGTTATAGTATTTTCTCTGGACAATATCCTCAAATCAGCATACCCTAGCTGAGACCCAAATAATGCATGAGTTTTAATTTGATGGTATAAAATCGTTTTCTTCTTCTTTTTTTTTTTTCATTGTTTTTTACCTTTACTTTTTTATTGATACATACATACATTTACATGTTTTTAGGGTAGACATAATATTTTGATACATTCATCATAATGATCGAATCAGCGCAATTGAGATATCCATCACCTTAAACAGAAATATTATTTACCTGAGAGGCTTAATCACTTGATTTAAGATTGTACCCTGAGGCACAAAGTACCCTCCCACGGGAGTCTGAGAATTATTCTTCTTGCAACATTTAACTATCAATGAGTAATTTCTCTTTATCCAACAATTTTCAAAAACTTTCTCAGCAGAGTGTTGTTTGTTTTTTTTTAAACACAGGTCACATTTGCTCTTGAATCTAAGAATGCTATTAACAAGAAGACATCTTTGTAAAGCCAGGGAGTTGAGTGACTTTTGGAAGGAATATTTCTCTCCTGATTCTCTTTCTCCTCTTTCTCCTGCTTTGCTGAAGTTGGGCCCCCTGTACTCAGGTGTCCCATGTTCAAGGCCCCCTAGTCAAGTGCCCCATACTGAGGTTCCCCCCAGACTCATGTCTCCCCATACTCAGATCCTGCCACACTCAGGTGCCCCCCATATTCAGGTGCCTGCCATACTCAGATGTCCCCCATTGTTAGCTTACACCCCCACACTCAGGTGCCCCCCTCCTGTAATGAGGTGCCCACCTCCATCTTCCCCTCTCATAGGGAAGACCCCCCTTTTGCACACTCCACTGGCCTTGGTTCTCTTATTTCTAACCTCCTCATCTCCAGCCCAGCGCTCCCCAAGCTCCCACATGCATGCACATCCCGGGGACCTGAGGGTGTCCCCTTCCCCTGCTGTCCCTCACACCCTCGCCCTAGCCCTCCTCCCCTACCAAGGTGCCAACATGCTCTCTGCTTGGGGGGCCATGTCCTGCTATGCACCTGGCCTGATGCACGGCTCCCTCTGTGGGTCCCCAGGTCCCTCCTGTGTAGCTGCAAAGTAGCTGTCTGCACTATTACCTCCAACTCAGATGGCAATGTTTTTAGAAACAATATTTAAATAAAATGTTAACAATTTAACTATTAATTCATTGGTTTGTCACTAATATTTACATTGGTTCTGGGACTGGGGTGAGTCAGATGGAGAAGAGATGGGCTGTGACGGGCCCAGTGGCCTGCAGCCTCGCCCCTGCATATGCCACGCTCTGCAGGCATACTGCAGACTTGTTCCCAAGGCCTGCATTGTGTCAGCATCACTGTCACCAAATAACCCTTTTCTGGCCTGTGACTTCCTTTGCGGAGCTGACCTGGGTGCATCGTGGTTTGGACAGGAGGGCTGGCCTGCTACAGGGACAACTTACAGAACACTCTCAGGCTGTCTAACTGAGAGAATAAACAGTGTCTGTGGTGTCCCCGCACATGGCTTCTCAGGGCTGGCACCTCCCGGTGCCCACCTGGGGCTTTGCCCTAGTCTTTAATTCCCTCTTCCCTGGGCCACCTTGACAGGAGATGGTCATCTCCATTCCAGTCACCATTCATGGTGGCCCAGTCAGCTGATTCCAGCTCTGCTTTTCAGACAACAGTCTGGCAAAACCAGGAAGCTTTACCTTTCCACTTAGCCTTAGTCTTGGCCAAGCTGTGGCGTCTCCGTAGCCCCTCACCCCAACCCAGACAGGCCCTCTGCACGTGCTCCTGCACGCCCTGGCCACAATGCAAGTTCACAGCTCAAATTCCCCTTTATACTCACTGGGTAATTTTCTCCTCCACAGGGTTGAGAACTTACTCCAGCCTTTGTTAATTCAACATTCCCACTTTATTTCTCTCCATGTGTGAAACCACTTTATTCAATAGCACAAGGTTGAGAAATGAAAAAGGTCTTTGGTCCCCAGAACCAGGCCCCACTTCCTCCATGACTCCACCTGTGCCCCTCAGCTGCTGGGCTGTACCTCGGTGCACACCTGCACGGAAGGTTTGCAGCACAGCAAATCTTCAGGTGCTGGGTGCGCTCCTCAAACTACTGCAAATCCCTTGTTCCTTTGGGAGGGATGCTTTTTATAACACAGGTTAAATGTGCATCTAGTAGAAGTAATATTTTTGATGTGAAATTCTGTTTTATAATACCTTGGGCTGCACACCTTCCTTCCCTGGTTAACTTTTCTCCCCAGCGCATTTCCATAGACCACCTTTTAACGTATCATGACTTACTGTTCAACTGGAGGATTGTTTCACTCCCTCCACAGAGGGCCAGCTCTGGGGGTGAGAAGAGTCTAGCTTTGTTCACTGCCACATCCCCATACCTAGAACACAGGGCCCTGTCATTGGTGAACAGACACACATTTCTCTCTACTGAGCTCCTGACCTATACAGGTGCTTACCTTGGATCTGGGGACCAAAGACCTTGGGTGTGCAACAGGCAGGGTGACCTCCATGTGCCCCAAATGGAGCTTTTGACCCCTCACAACTCTTCCCCCGACCCCCAGCACACATAATCCTCCCTCGGTCTCTCCTAATTGAGGAAATGACACCAACTACCACCAGGTGCTCAGGATGAGACCCTAGAAACTTTTAAGAGTTTTTCCTTCACTCATCCCTCATGGCTACCCCTGGTTTGTTTCGTCCTTCTCAGGCCAGTGGTCTCAGCTCAATGTCATCCTCAGAGAGTTGTATCCTGAAAACCCACTCTCGGCTGGCTGCCTCTCCCCAGCCCAGTTGGCCCCCACTCATATTTAACCTCACCAAAGTACCTCTTACCATATGGCATCATCACAAACCGGCCCTTGCCCCAAATGTAAGCTCCAACGATCTGGAAACTTTTACCCTCCAGCTCAGGCTTCAGGGTTTATCAAATGCTCATAAAATCCTGCTCAGTGGAAACATAGTGCTTTTTCCTCTTTAGAGTTTCTATACTGAATGTACACTTGACCGGTGACCAGAGAAAGGATTGGGACGCTGACCCCACGCACTATCAAAAATCCACACATAACTTTTTGACTCCTTGGAGAGTTAACTACCAACAGTATACCATTGACAAGAAGCTTTCCTGATGACACATATTATATACGTTACATGTTATACACTAGTTTCTTACAATAAAGTAAGCTAGGGAAAAATGTTATTAAGAAAATCATAACAAAGAGGAGATATATTTACAGTACTGGACCATATTTCTTGATGCTGTAAATTTATGAAACCTGTTTTGTAGGATGAATCGTCTGTCTGAAATGTTGGCAACTGCTGTTGCAGACCTGAATCCACAATACAGACCAAGCAATTCCGGGTTTTCTTGTAATGTACAACTTTCCTCTGCTTCTTGGGGACGCCTCCAGCATCACTAGTGGCACTTCCTATGGGTCCCCTGGTGTTATTCAAGGTTTACAATATTGCACTAAAGCAACAATAAAAAATACTTAAGAACCACAAGAGAATCACTTTGTACTGCGACACTCAATTTACTGGAGAGGAACTGCTGGCATGAAGATGACCGGTGTCACTTGCTGTGTTAAGTGGAGGCCAGCAGCACTTGAGCTCACAATAGCAACAGGAGGTGACTGGGGGGTGTCTATAGCAGCACGGCACACACCACGGTTAACTTTACACAGTTGTGGTTTAATGCTGCATCTCAACATTTGTCTACAACTCTCTCGACTGTAATGGGGCCGTATGTGCGCTGTAGGAGTTTGTATGCAAACGTTTTGATAAGATTTTAACTTTTCATAATAGATTTGTGTGTATTTTATGGAAGTAAATGATAAATGGACTAGTGTCTGCATATATTGTATACATTCATGACATACCCTTTTCTTAACTTTTTAAATATTTCTGGGCTACTCTGTGAGCTTTTCTAAGTTGTCACACATCTCCAAAAACTTTGCCAATATATATTTATTGGAAAAAAATCCACTTGCACAGTATAAACACATGATGTTTAAGGGTCAACAATATACTGTTTTTGTAATGTAAATGCTAATGTGGCTGTGTGTTCAGGTGGAGGCCCACGGTTTAGAGCCAGAGCCCCTGGACCCTGTCTTGTCTAACCTTCTGGATGCCCCAGCGCTATGGCTGCCTCAGATGTAGCTTGGCTCTTGCAAGAGCTCACAACTTCTGTCGGAGAGGGCACCCACTTCAGCATGTGGTAGAAAATGCTTTCTTTTCTTGAGACAGAGCCTCAAGCTGTCCCCCTGGGTAGAGTGCTATAGCATCACAGCTCACAGCAACCTCCAACTCCCGGGCTCAAGTGAGTCTCCTGCCTCAGCCTCCCAAGTAGCTGGGACCATAGGCACCCGCCACAGCGCCCGGCCAGTTTTTTGTTTTTTTGTTTTTTTGTTTTTTTGGTTGTAGCTATCATTGTTGTTTGGTGGGCCTGGGCTGGACCCGAACCCTCCACCCCAGGTGTATGTGGCTGGCGCCCCAGCCACTGAGTCATAGGCACCAAGCCAGAAAATGCTTTTTTATCTGACCCCTGCCTGTCCTTCTCCCACACTAAGCCCTTATCTGCCCACAGGACACACAAAACAGCCAGTTCTGCTCCCCCAAACCACCTGCAAGTGCTTGCTCTCAGCACCCCTTCCTAGCCAGGGCATTCTTCCATGACTGACATTATTCATGGGCTCTCACGGTCCTGGACACCTTGCCCACACAATTTCATGTTGCCCAAGGCCTTGGTGATGCCACTGCCAACTCCATGGTTGGTGCCCAGTGGTCCCCAAATGTAGCCCTGGGTAGCCTCAGCTGTCCAGTATCCCTGCAGGGCTTTGAGAGAATGAAAATCTTCTTTTTTCACATGTGGTTGAAACCTGTACCCCACCCTCGATTTACATATTAAGACATCTGGGTTTACTCAGCTCCCCTCCCTTGGATATTTCCACCCCTGTTGCCATCTGTCACCGTTCACTGCATTAGCTGAGGGTTACTCAACCTTGGTACTCTTAACATTTGGGCTGGATCTTTCTCTGCTGCATGTGTATGTGGGGTAGGGTGGGGTGGGAACTGTCTTTCCACTATAGGCTGTTTAGCAGTATCCCTGGCTTCACTCACTAGATACCAGAAGTATCCCATTCTCCAGTTGTGACAACTGAGAACTATGTCCAAACACTGCCATGGGGCTCCTGCAGGCAACCTGACTCAACTCTGTTAGTTCTTATGGCCTGACACAAAGTTGATGTGTGCCTTCTACTGCTCTAGGTGTTCACCAATAAATTAGTTGAAAATATATTCCCTTACCTAATTTTCTGACATCGTTGTTAATGAGCAAGGGATGGGAAGGGTCAGGAAGGAACGGAACCCCACGGAGGTAGCGTCCACTGGCCCACAAGGCAACAGAGCCAGAGGCTCTGTGTCAGGAAGGTTGGCTACCCATCCCAGCTCCTGTATGACTTGGGCACAATGGCATCCTAGCTTCTCATCTGTGAGAGGGGATGACAACAATACCACAGCCACTGCAACTAATTGCAGGCATAAGTGGACAGTGTGCAGGGGAGCCCCTGGTAAATGAAACTTCACGGATGGGAGCTCTAAATAGAGTGGAGAAAGATCAAGTGATGATAGGATGCAGAGAAGAAAGGCATGGCAGGAGGACGTGTGTGTGAGCATGAGGGAGGGAGCCAGGCAGACACACCCACACCCTCATGGAGATGGCAGGGAGTCATTGGACTGAACCAAAGACAAAAATGCTTCCTTGCCTACTTGTGCCAATCAGGGTGCACGTGGGGCACTATGAGGGCTTAAATGTTCTAGAAAGGAACCAATGTCTCCTACAGGGTTTGGTTCTGCTCCATCCCGGAGGAGCCTGGGGCTGTCATAGTCAGCTAGCAGCCTCTTGTGCTGCACGGGTCTCATGTAAGGGGTACTGTACCGTTTCACACTTACTGGCATGTTTCAACTACACTCTTGTAGTCCATTTTCCCATTTATAGGATTAAGGTTGATTGTACAACCCTTGCCATTCAAAATGCAGTTAGCTTGGGCAATATCACTTGTGTAGTTCTAGCTCATCAACAGCAACTTTATAGGTTAAGAGCAATGGCTCCCTGGTTGCTACCAAGTGCGCAATGTTTCAGAGAACATGTGAGCTAATGAAAAAACTTGTTCCTAGGGGCAGCCTGAGTAGAAAGTTAGGTACAGATGCTCACACCTGGGCAAGTCGCTGAAACACCCATGCAGAGCCCATGACTCTGATGGAAGAGAGTGTCACCCCTGCAGAGGCACAGCCAGTGTGACTGTCAACAAGCTGAAGAGGCTCTGAGCCCTGCATGCTCACCGAGCCCTCCCACCCAGGTCCCTGACCTGCCAGGGCTTTATCACTTTCTATTTTTTTCTTTGCCTGTGTTCCCCCATACCACTAAAATAACTCCATTGGGTAAATACATTTTACCATCTTGTCCCCTACTGTCTAGAATAGAGGTGACCCTAGGAAGGGACTGCAGCCCTTGTTGGAAAATTAAAACATACACATGGCAGGCAGATTCCAAGATGGTACCCAACAACCCTCACCTCTTGCTATTCACACCCCAGCACACTGATTGGCTGACTGCAGGGTGATGGTGTGGGATGTCTAGGGCTAGCCTATAGAATTCCTTACAGCTTTCCCATGGATTTTAGATTACTTACACTGGGGAAGCCAGACGCCATGTTGTAAGGATGCTTAAGCAGCTCTATAGGGAAGCTCATGTAGTAAGGAGCTGAGGCCTCCAGTCAACAGCCAACAATAACTGCCCAGCTATATGAGAAGGCTCTGTAAGCCTTCAGATGAGACTGTAGCCTGGCTAACACCTGACTGCAACCTCATGGAGAGCCTGAGTCAGCCTAGCTGGCTCAAATGCCCAACCTGCAGAAATTATAAGAGATAGCCAATGATAATTATTTGTTTAAGCCACTAAGTTTGGGGTAATCTATTATATAGCAGCAGATAATACAGCATGTGCAATAGAGTTGGGTAAAAGAAAAAATATAAACATTTGAATAAATTGTCAACAAACAAGGCCCCCAAAGGTGGGAATGAGCAAGTAAGGTTCTGGAGGCTAAGCTTTGACTGAGTCAGAATAAAACATTCTGGTCCTGAGCAGGTGAGGAAAGGTGGGATGGAGGTCAGGAAGAAAGGGGCTGGGCTAAGTGTGCCTGGTGTGTGTTCTTAGAAGCTGCTAACCTCAACCTGTTGTCCTTCATCTCCATATCTACCTGTAGAAGATAGTTAGCGAACTAGCTCCCCAATCCTGCAAGGGTCACAGTATCTTAGCCTGGCTCTTACAGATGATGGGAACCTGAATCAAAGGCAGATGCCAAATTTCAGGTTAATGTACTGTCCTGAACAACACAATAACTCATAAACCTTCACCGTGTTATTTCTCTCTCTTTCTCTTCTCCCCATTTGTCATTATCACCATTCTTGGCTCTAACCTCTCTCCACCTTTTACATGAAACAAAATATAGTCCGTTCTCATTATTCATGGTAGTCAGGCTTTACACCATGAATGCTGAATTCATAAGCTCTGAACCATTGCTCCCGAGGCAAATATGGGATTAGGTTCCTACAGCCTGCTGGCCAAAAGATTTTTGCCAACCAATCAATGTATACCCTTATTTTATACGTGTTTCTATTTAAAGCAACTTTTTCATAGATATTATTGGTTTGTTAACATTGAACTCACAGTCAGTAACGGTATAACTCACACATGTACAAAGCTGCTCTCACACATGCATTTAGGATTTTCTCTGTAAAGCCCATCACCGCCTTCTTGCACTTAGTGACACCAGGCAGCACTTCAGTGTTATGCTTGGGGCCATTATAAATGGCAAAATCACAAACCAAAAGCACAGATATGCAAAAACCACCGCACTAAATAGGCTGACAAAAAAGACACCTGTCTACAACACCACGACTAAAACAAGCAGGCAGGGTGTTGCCCTGTCCAGCTCAGTGTACGTGTTGGGCAATTCAAATTTTTCACCACTTTGTGTATCACAGGTGACTGTGGAAATGTTGTGAGAATGGATCTGGGGACTGCCATAGATCTTAGTGAGCAGGTGAACTCATACATATGGAATCCACGAATGACGAGGATTGACCATAAGGAACTTTCCTCCCTTCTCCACTACTTGAGTCCCTGAGAAGACTCAACCTCATTCATGAAGATACACAATTTTGCCTTGGATGTTTTGGAAAAAAACCACTTACTTCTATATGAGACTCTGCTTGTACAATATTATACTTGTTCCCTAAATCTGTGTTATTTTCAGCATTTTCCAGCTTGTCATGGACCCAGAAGAATCAGCCTATATCTTTACATCTCTTTCTTATTACCCTACCCATCCTGGCTGTCAAAGGGCCTCACAACCTGAGACTGAGGTATCTGCTTTTCTTGAGACCTGCTGAAGCATGGCTCCTGCAGGTGTGCCCAGCCCCTCCCACTTCCTGCCATGAACATTTCCAGCAGGGCTGAACAGCCAGAGATGGATCACCTCCACAGCCCCAGGCTATAAGAGTGCCTCATATACTGTGGACTGGGCTGACAGTGGTAGGATTAAGTGGTTCTGTGGGAAAACAACATCTGGGGACGATTTCTGACAAATCCATACCATTTAAGGGAACAAAATCAGCAAGATGCAAAATGATAAGGTTTTTTACACTTGAACCACACAGCTACCTCCATGCAAAGTGGCCCTGTTATGACGTGCCTGGGAATTTCCTTTGCAGCTTGAAGCTAAGAAAATTAAGTATCAGGACTTGAGTGAAAGGAAACTTCATGTGTGGGTTAGATTAATTTTCATAAAAAAGAGGAATGAGCCCAGCGAAGGGGAGAATCTATCTTTCTCACTGGTTGGTTAGTTACAGAGAAATAAGCAAGTGCAGGGCGAGGGACCATCACACCCAGCAACAGGCTTTGCTGATGACCACCCTTGACTAGTCTGCAAAGTGCTGGGGCCCTGACTTCTCAGCAGGGAAAGAAGTTTTGTTTTGTACAAAAATGTAAACATGTGGACTCAGGCCTGTGGCCTCAATTTGGAGGAACGGAACCCAGGGGTGGGGGCTGAGTCAGCCTCCCGTCCCCCTCCTGGCTTAATTAGCAGATAACACTTGGCTTCCCGGATGGCACCCTCCAGGGCCTGTCCCCAGCCTCCCAAGGCCTGCCTGGGTATCCCCCTGTCCAGATGCCCGGCCTCTGCAGGCAACACCCTGCTTCATGCCCAGTGTACTGAGCTGTCCCCTCTTCTGCACATGCAGCCAAGCACAGGGGACTTCTTAGATCACAGAGACACACATTCAGAAACAAAAAGCAGAGCTGAGGCTGGGAGGGTGATTTTTACTAACACTTAGAAATAGAAAGGTTGTGATACTGGAAAACACTGTCCAAACCATCAAAGTTAAATTCTTGTGCTGTGCCTTCAGAACGCAAAAGGCCTGAGAATGCATCAAGTAAAAACATACAGACATTTTCAAGCTCCACAGAGACGTTCGAACATCTCTTTTCTGTGCCCACCTTGACGTAATCAACACAAATCACAGATACCATGCTTTTGTGGCAACATAAATGTTAGCTTTCAACATATTAGGTTACAAACAAGCCACCAGCCCACCTAAGTGTATTTAATATTAAAATATACATTATTGACTCATCCCATGTGTTGTTGAGCATTTATCATGTCCAAATGAGAGGGGACAGAAATATAAGCTTCCTTGTCTCCCCAACAACGGGGAGGCAGAAGGGATCCTGGGCTCCACACCTCTTCTCCTCTCTTAATGGCACTGGCCAAAGCCAGCTTGTTGGATCCAGCTGCAGCTCACAAATGCCCTCAAGCCCAGAACTTCCTGAGTGTGGGCCTCAGGCCCCTGCCCTGGACTGCCCTCTGGGCAGGAGGATCTGAGCCTGGCTGAGCAAAGCGGGCCCAGAGAAGCTAAGAAAACAAGTGTCAGGATACGGGTGAAAGGCAACTTCATCATGGGTTGTGGGTTAATTTTCATGAGAAGAGGAATGACCCCAGCCAGGGGGAGAAGTCTGTATTCTAAACAATTTCCCAGGTGACTCTGAAGCTCTGTAACTTTGAGAATCTCTGCTGTAACCCAGTACTTCCCTGACCAAGGGTTCCTGCTTCCAGGGGAAGTAAATTGACAACACCCCCAGGAGCAGGGGGTGTTAGCTGGAACTGGGCCACCACTCCCCATGTGCAGGGTGGAGAGAGCCACCCGGGCAGCCCTGCTCTGGACTCTACCTGGGAGTCATGTCTGTAATCCTCCTCCAGGGGAAGACTTGTGTATGGCATGGCACAGGTGCACTCAGAAGTGGAGAGGGAGCCATTGGTTATTACAGAGAGATCTAGCCTTGGGGAATAATTAAATGAGCACTGAGTCACATCCAAAGTTGTCACTTAGCAAAGTCCCTCATGAGTTGCCTTGGGCAGAAGAGGGCAGGGGCTGGCCCTGAGTAGCTCCAAAGATGTCTCCCCATATCTCAGGGGCCACCTTACCCCTCATTCTCCTCTGGGGAAAAATACAACCAGATTTAGACAAAAGAATTCACAGTGAAAATGCCTGAGATTGCTCACTGGTCTTTGTCTGGTTAAACCACACAGAGGTGAGAGCAGAGCAGCAGAGTCACAGAGCTCCCCTTGATCTGCTCCCAATCCATTTCTAAGACCCATCCCACTCAGAAGAATAGAGGCAGTGGGAGTTCCTGGGGGAGGCCATAGGGACAACAGTCAGCAGACCTGACTTCTTCTGTCTGACTTGTAAGGTCTTGCTAAAGTTTGCAGCTTCCAGACACTCTTCACTTTTCCATCACTCTTCCTGGATAGCATCCCTTCCCAGGGACCCTGCAGCTCCTGGAGAGACCAAACCACCTGATTTAAGCAAAAAGAGCACACTGAACATGGATCGTTAAAAATCCCCAGAGTTGAAATGAATGGATGTTTTTAAAAAAAAAAAATCACTACCATTTTTTTTTCTCTAGCCAGTTAAAGAATAATTATGCGTGATTCATGACTGGAAAACATTATAGAAGCTTATGGTTTCCTAAGATTTCATAGCTATGTCTTTCCTAAACCTGAAACAGAAATATACCTGATGCTTAAAGAAACTGGCAAAGGTTATATGAAGATGAGAAGGACTGTTTGGCCCATAACTCCAGGCAAGCCCCGGGTGGCACACCGCCGTGCTCACCGCTGAAGGGGGCAGGTGCTTGGTGGGAGAAGGCTGGTGGCATGTGGGAGGGAAGCACCAGTGGGCATGAAAACCAGGAATCCGGCTCGGCGCCTGTGGCTTAATCGGCTAAGGCGCCAGTCACGTACACCTAAGGTGGCGGGTTCGAATCTCCAGCCTGAGCCCGCCAAACAACAATGATGGCTGCAACCAAAAAATGGCCAGGCGTTGTGGCGGGCACCTGTGGTCCTAGCTACTTGGGAGGCGGAGACAGGAGACTAGCTTGAGCCCAGGAGTTGGAGGTTGCTATGAGCTGTGATGCCATGGCACTCTACCCAGGGGGATAGCTTGAGGCTCCGTCTCAAAAAAAAAAAAAAGAAAGAAAACCAGGAATCCCTCCCACGGCCCCCTCGGCAGCGCAGAGACCTGAAGTCAGAGTTTCAAAATATGCTTGAGTCCTACGAATTTGACCTACCTTCCTCTCCTGGACTCAAACTCAGGGCTGGAACCCCAGGTGCAGCCGGGCAGCATGGAGTGTGGGAAGGGAGGAATCACAACAATCCGGAGGAAGGTTTTTAAAAGGAACACAGCTGAAATGGAGAGAAAGCAGAAGATGAGCATCGACAAGCCAGACTGCTTCCTGGGGGGATGTGTCCGTAACTAGGGAAGTGGCCTTTTCCTCAAAGTGCCAGCATGCAAAACAGGCCCGAAAGCAGAAGTGTGAGGTCCCAGCAGCACAGGGTCTCTGATAATCACACATTCAAAATGAAGTAACGAATGTCTGGAGACACGGACCCTTCCAGAGCCCGAGTTCAGGAGACAGTCAGTGCACGTGGCCTGCCAGGAAACAGCCTCTCCCAAGGGTTCTTACTGAAGCGAACTTTGTCTAGAATTGCTGGGTAGGGTGTATCAGGATTTCCTGGCTATTTAATAACTTGTGAAAAGTCCTAGGTAAAAGATGTACCAAATTCAACCGGAAGGCTGAAACAAATAGGAGGGAGATGCTTGAAAAAGCCTTCAAGAAGACCTCAAGATGCTCACTGCCAGCCAGGAGACTTAGCAAGGTCAAGCAGAGGTGGTCCGTATGGCGGCAAGGCCAGAACCAAGGTGCCGGCTCTCCCTTCCCTGTTCCCAGACCTCCTGGGAAGACAGCTGCTCAAAGTAGTAGCAAAAGTACCAAAAGATGCCACTTTACGGAGGGCCTCTGACAAGACCCTCTAGTTGAGACAGGGGTCCTTTACGAGCAGCTACTAAATACTCCCACACTCTGGGAAACAAGCAGCCTTTGAACTTCCTCACTCCAGTCTGTGACTGCCCCATCGTTGGAAGAGCCACAAACAGCCCAACCAGGACTGGCTCCACAAAAGGCAGTGAGACACCTCTGCGCATGCACCACTGGAAAGACCGCTCTCCAGAGCAGGGCGCTGGATGGAGTCGTGGTTGCTGTGGGGTTAGATGCTCACAAGAGATGTGTTCAGAAAAGCACCAGTAGTCACCCCAAACCTGTGAAGATGACAGCTCTGTGAAAAAGTCTCCTCATTTTACAGATGACAAGCTTGAACCACATGTTTAGCGCTGGCTAAGACGACCATGACAATGATGAGAACAGTCATTCCACGAGCACCTGACTCACAGGGCACTCACTGGCCGACCTGCACCCCAGCCCTAAAGGCGGTTACTGCTGTAATCCCCAATTTCCAGACCTGGGAAGTCAAGGCTCAGCAAGGTCAGCTACCTGAAGAGCACACGGTCAGTACTGAGCCAGTATTGAAGGCGGCAACTTCCCTCACCTACAGCATTTAGAGACTCTGTTCATGTGGTGGTGAAGGACACCTCATCGTCAGCCCATCCAAATGCAAGCGCAGGGCCCTGCCTGCCAAGCACAGAGAGCCTCCTTGTTTTCTGGAGCTGTGCCCATGAACTGCATCCATTTACATGTTCAAGTTCTCTTAGATCACTCCCTTCCCCACATTCCTTAAAGTCAACCCACTGATAATCCCACTCATCTCACCTCCCAACCATTTGCCTCCAAATCATGTAATACCTTTTGCCCCCTCATCTCTCTTGGGCAGATCTGGCTGTCCCCCTTGCTCCTTTCCCACATGTTCTTTCTAATCCATGGACCATTCTTGTGTTAAAAATCCCCCACTACCCAGGCTACCTTCTGAGTTCAGAGTCAAAACTGGCTTCCCAGGCCAAGGCACGGTGGCTCACACATAATCCTAACACTCTGAGAGGCTAAGGTGGGTGAATTGCCTGAGCTCAGGAGTTTGAGACCAGCCTGAACCAGAGAAAAACCCTGCCTCTTAAAAAAAACAAAAAACAAAAATAGCCAGGCAGATACCTGTTAGTCCTGGCTTCTTGGGAGGCTGAGGCAAGAGGATTGCTTAAACTCAAGACTTTGAGTTGCTATGAGCTGTGATGCCATGGTACTCGAGGCACTCTACCCAGGGTGACATAGTGAGACTCTGTCTCCAACAAAACAAAACAAAACAAAACTGGCTTCCCTGAGATCTGGCTTCACAGTCTATGTGCTGTGTCCCCTGCTGCTCCCAGAACATTCAATCCCCTACAGGTAGCATTGCTTTTCTTTTGTACTGCTTAGCACTATTTTGACTTAATTTACCTTTACTTTCACCCTGTCTTTACTAAAAATGAAGGAAAAGAACAAACAAATAAACAAGCCAGACACATGGCAGGTGCCTGTAGTCCCAGCTATTGAGGAGGCAGCTGCAGAGTTCGAGGTAGCTGTAGGTTATGATGCCACAGCACTCTGCCCAGGGTGATTGAGTGAGACTCTGTCTCAAAAAAAAAAAAAAAAAAAAAAAAGAAGAAGAATATTTATACCTAAGGGTTTTGTGAGTGTTTGGGTTTTTTTGTTTTTTTTTGTCCTTTAGGTGCTATTGCAAATGGTAATTTTTCTTATTTGAAATTCCAACTGCTTACTGCTGGTATACAGAAAAGCAACTGACCTCTGTCTATTGACCTAGTATCCTGCAAGCCCACTATACTTGCTTCTTAGTTACAGGGTTGTTTTATAGATTCTTTCAAGTTTCTACATAGATAAGCATGTTGTCTGTGAATAAAGCTATGTTATTTCTTTTTAATCGGATCTTTCTACCTTTTATTTCATTTTCTTGCTCAATGCACTAGCTAGGGCATCCAGTATGATGTTTAACAGAAGTGGTAAGAGAGGACAGTCTTGCTTTGTTCCTAATTAGAGGAAAGTGTTCAGTCTCTCGCCACTAATTATGATGTTAACTGTAGGTTTTTTGTGCATATTCTTTATAAAATTGTGGATGTCCCCCTGTATTTCTAGTTTGGAGAGAATGGGTGTTAAAGGATGTTAAATTTTGTCAAATGCCCTTTCTGTACCTATTGATATAATCACATAATTTTTCTTTTATAGCCCGTTGATGTGATGGATTACATTAATTTATTTTTAAATGTTAAGCCTGCTTTATATATCTGAAATAAACCCCACATGGTCACAGTACCCCATTCTTTTTATATATTGTTTAATTTGCTCATTTTTGTTTTTTGGAGATAGAGTGTCACTTTGTCAGCCTCAGTAGAGTGCTGTGCTGTCACAACTCACAGCAACCTCAAACTCTCGGGTTCAAGAAATCCTCTTGCCTCAGTTTTTCATTTTTAGTAGAGATGGGGGGCAGTCTCACTCTTGCTCAGGCTGGTCTCGAACTTGTGAGCTCAAGTGATCCACCCACCTGCCTCGGCCTCCCAGAGTGCTAGGATTACAGGTGTGAGCCATCGCACCTGGCCAATTTGCTCATATTTTACTGAGGGTTTTTGTATTTATGAGTGATATTGGTTTGTAATTTTCATGTCTTGTATTTATTATCTAATATTGGTATTGCTCATCAGATGAATTAAGAACTGTTTCTTTTGCTTCTTTTTTCTGGAAAGGATTATGGAAAATTGATATTATTTCTTCTACAAAGATTTAGTAGAATTCACCAGTGAACCTAGCTAGGCCTAGTAATTTCTTTTTTGGAAGGTTACATTGATTTAAATTTTAGAAACATAGGGCTATGTAGGATAGCTATCATTTCTTCTGTAAGTTTTGGTACTTTGCATCTTTTAAGAGTTAGCCTAATTTACCTAAGTTATCAAATTTGTGAGTATAAATTTGTTCACAATATTCTTTTATTATACTTATGAAGGATGTCCACGGCATCAGTGGTGATGATTTCTCTTTCATTTCTGATATTAATAACTTGTATTTTATGTATTTTTCTTGTTGACTTTGGCTAAAGTTTTATCAAACCATTTTCCTATTTTCCATTTCAATAATTTCTACTTTAATTTTTATTATACTTTTCCTTTGCTTGGTATTAGCTTAATTTGCTCTTCTTTCCATAGTTTTCTAAGGTGAAATAATAAATTATTAACTTTGTATATTCCTTCTATTTAATATATGTACTTAATATTACAAATTTCCCTCTAAGCACTGCTTCTGCTGCCTCTCAAAATTTTTGACAAGTTGTGTTTTCATTTTATGCAGTTCAACATATTTTAAAATTTCTTTTAAAACATATTATATAACTGTAAGGGTAATATAGAACTCTGTTGTTTAATTTTCAAATACTTGGGGATTTTCCAGCTTTCATTTTTGTTATTAATATTTAGTTTAATTCTATTGTGCTAAGAATGTAATTTGTATGACTTTTATTCTTTTAAATTTGTTAACAGATATTTTTTAAGAATATGCTATACCTTGGTGAACGTTCCATGTAAGCTAGAGAAGAACATGCATTCTTATGTTGTTGAGTGAAATTTTCTTTTTTTTTTTCTTTGAGACAGAGTATGACTATGTCACCGTAGGTAGAGTGCTGTGGTATCACAGCTCACAGCAACCTCAAACTCTTGGGCTTAAGGAATTTTCTTGCCTCAGCCTCCCAAGTAGCTGGGACTACAGGTACCCATCACAATGTCTGGCTTTTTGTTATTGCTGCTGCTGTTGTAGTTGTCATTGTTGTTTGGTAGGCCCTAGGCCAGGTTCAAACCTGCTAGCCCCATTGTACGTGGCTGGCATCTTAGCTGCTGAGCTACAGGCGCTGAGCCTGAGTGAAATATTTTTAAAACATGGCTTGGTGCCTGTGGCTCAAGCGGCTAAAGCCACATACACCTGAGCTGGTGGGTTTGAATTCAGCCTGGGCCCGCCAAGCAACAATGATGGCTGCGACCAAAAAAAAATAGCCAGGCATTGTGGCGGGTGCCTGTGGGCCCAGCTAAGTTGGAGGTTGCTGTGAGGTGTGACAGCATGGCACTCTACCCAAGGTGACAGCTTGAGGCTCTGTCTCAAAAAAAAGAAATATTTTTAAAATATCAACTAGATGAAGGTGATTGGCAGTGCAGCCCAGGTTATCTACATCTTTACTGATTTTCTACCTATTTGGTCTATCAATTACTGACAAGAGCCTAAAACCTCCAACTATAATAGTGGATTTGTTTCTTTCTCCTTATCAACATTCACCTTGTATATTTTGATGCTGGTGTGATGTACATACGTGCTTAGGTTTGTTATGGCCTCTTGGATATTTGACTCTGTTATTATTACATATACTTATTATATATAATTATCATTGTATTTAAGTATTATTATATACAATTTCCTTGAAGCTCTGACACCTGTTGGGTATGGAATTTTTGGTCATTTAAGTTACATAGGAAGACAGGAAAGTGTTGGACTCTGAGGGATTCCCAGCTGAGGTAGGTCTGTAGCAAAGTCGACTCCTGGAGAGTAACCTTTGTTATAGAGAAGACTCTAGGTACACTCATACTTATCACTCTTTCCCTCCCCTGCCAGAGCCACGAGGGGCTCTTTCTCAGATCTCCACCATGAGTACCTATTGAAGTTTATGTTAATCACACCTTTTTATGTTTTATCCTTTCTGATGTTTTGACCTCTGTGGCCCTGCTGATGCTGGAGATACTGTCTCTCCCAGCAGTAGATAATCTCTAGAGAGGGTGAAAGACTCCTCATGTGCCCTCACCACTTCCAAAGCACCTCCTTTATCAGGCTCTCACAGCCAAGCCACTGCTCTGCTGCCGTAACACTTACGGCCGGGAACAGACCACTAGGGACAGCCCTGTACGGCAGAGCCTGCTGAACGCATTGAAACCAGCCAAGCTTACGCCTGCTGGCCCTGCCCCACCTTTCCTGGAGAAAGCACGGGCTCTGGCCCCACACTCTTCCTCATTCTCTCTGCTCCACTCCTACCCTCACACTTCTCCATCTGGCCCTGCGTGGTGGGCTGTGCCTTCTTTTTCTAGGGGTCTGTGAGTCTAAACTTCCTCCTTCATGGCAATCCTTTCTGGGTGTGCATGTCTTATCACACTTCTTAAAGCACACGCCGGGTACCCTTAAAGGTAAGGGCCCTGGAGGTAAAGCCCAAGAAAGTAGAAGCCCTCCTGACATTTCTACCCACAGGAGTTTCCCTCTTTCTCTCAGTAGTCCACAGTCAGCCCCAGACATTCATCAAAATCACCATTTAAGAGTTTCTATCTATATAATCTTCCAAAGCTTCTGCTCCAGGGAAATAGGTGTGGCATCCTTGATGTGCCATCTCTCCAGACCTCTGGGTGTCCACCTGCTGTGGGACCTCAGTTCTCTGATAAGTCACTGATTTTCAGTTTGTCCAGTTTTTTGTAAGGATGAAGTGACAACTCCCAAGCTCTTCCCAGGGTGAAGCCGGGACCCTTGTTTACCTAATGCCCATGACGTGGCCTATAAATGGTCATCCATCCATACATTTCAGATAAATGAATAAACAAATGGATTCATGACTAAGATGTGATTATTCTATAATAGACGATCCATAACCCCATCAAATATCTGAGTGAATCAGTAAATGATTATCTGGTTTATAATTATTGAATGGATGGACGAGCAATCAGGATATGATTAATCTTTTCCAGCCAGGAGCCCTGCTTGTTCCTTTCAAATCTCAGGAAGCCAGGTTGCTCAGAGCCCCCAGTCCAGTCCACCCCACATCTGTCCAAGTCACTAGCAGAGGCCAGTGTCCCCAAGGCCCCACATGCTCTGTATTTGACACCCTGCCTATCCCTTCCCTATTTTCCTTCCAGGAATGTTGAAACTGTCCTAAGATGCTTCTACCTCAAAATGTTAGGTCCCTGTTTTACTGTACAGGTATGGAATGCATAAGAAAAATCAGACTTGTTTTACACACTCCCACCAAAAACAATATAGTTAGCAAGACTTTTTCTTTTCTTCTTCTTTTTTTTTTTTTTAGAGACAGAGTCTCATTCTGTCACCCTCGGTAGAGTGCTGTGACATCACAGCTCACAGCAACCTCCAGCTCCTGGGCTTAGGTGATTCTCTTGCCTCAGCCTCCTGAGAAGCTGGGACTCTAGGCACCCGCCACAACACCTGGCTATTTTTTTTTGTTGTTGCAGTTTGGCTGAGGCTGGGTTTGAACCTGCCACCTTTGTATGTGGGGCCGGCACCCTAACTCACTGAGCCACAGGCGCCGCCCTAGTAAGACTTTTTCTTATTTAGACATTGTCTAGTTTAATTTTCTAACAGGCTTGTTAATCGATCACTGCTTCATCCAAAATTATGGAGAAATCCTGGGCCTTGTTACCCTAATTCCTTTTTCTTCTTATGTACAACCTTTCACACAATTTGACATCTAAATTAAAACAACAAAAATAACTCGACAAAATTTGAGTCTTTGCTCTCGGAAGGCAGTGCTCACCTTTACCTTTCACCCTGTAACAAGGTCAAGCTGCATTTGGTGCACTTTATTTTAGGCAAGACCTTCCTGGGGAGTCACTGTAAGCCTGAGTATGTATAGGGGAGGACGGATAGTCTGCAAGGCAGTGTGAGTCCAGCTCCAGGATCAGAGCATTTGGATCCAAAACCTCACTCCACTCCCTTTAGCCAGGATACTAGGTCTCCACTTCCCTATCTGTAAAATGGGAAGAATAGTGAAGCCCAGCTCGGAGGGCTGATGTGAGGATTCCACTGCCAATCTATGTGAGGCTGTCATGGTGCGAGGCACCCAGTAAGAGCTACACTGGTGCTGGTGACGGGGGTAGGTGTCCCAGTGACAGTTGGAGGATGGCTCAGGGCCCACCCTCACTGTCAGGTGGGGACGGCCTCACTCCTGGGAAGGCATGCTTACATGTTCTTACCCACCAAGCCGGCTCAGGGGTACCACATAAGGCTAATTCTGTTAGGAGGGATGATCTCTTTTACAATATCTTTTTAAAAGAGAGTCATATTAAATTATTCAGGGGGGTGAAAATTTATGATGGCTACACTTTAAAAACACTTCAGGGGAAAAAAAGAGTAGATGAAGCTAAGATGGCAAACTATTGCCATGACTAAGTTCTGAATATAGGTGTGATCATTAGACCACTGTCTCTACTTGTCTCTATATTACAAAGTAGTCGCAAAAAATTTAAGGTTTTTCATGTAAAAACATAAAAACAAAGCAAAAATCTCACCCTACATAATGTGGGCTCCAGAGCAAGATTAAGGAATCTCCCCATCAGCCAGCCACCCCTCTGACCACCAGGGCCGGCATGACGCACATAAGCTAGTCACCTGCAAGGCAGCCGGGCAACAATGAGCTATCGCTGTTTGCTGCACTGATCTCAAGGGAGGAACGGAATGGCCAGGACAGTATAGACCAAAACACCTTTTCCAGCACACAGAGAGATCAAGAGGACCAAAGAATGGTGTATAAGAAACACGGAACACAGACAGCTCTAAATAAAAAGCTCAGTTACGACTGTTAAAGCACTCAGTTCACAAAAACCTCTAAGTGCTAAAATGGCCAATGTTCTACCCTTCAAGGAATAGAAGTTCTTTGACAAAAGGACGGCTTCAGTTCACCCTTTACCATCTGTGGAACAGGCTCTGGCCGCAGGAAGCCTGCCCTGCCGCTCCTGTGGCTGTCCTTAGGCAGCACTGCTTATGGTAAAAATGATCCCTGACTTATAAATTGCATCTGGGATGAGAGAACTATACATTCCTGATTAAAAGAACAAACGAGTGGGCCTGTTTCTGGTGGGGGCCTTGAAAGATATGAGGGCTGTTCAGAGAGAGAATCGCTCCAGGCGTGTACCTGAGCCGTGGGGACTCGGGCTGACAGAATGCCAGAGGCTGCTGTGTGTGAGGCACAGGCTTCTGCCTGCCTGGCAGCCTCTGGTGAACCTGTGCTTGGTATGACCTGGGCTTGTCCTGTGGGTCTGCACCCTGGGAGCCACGTGGACCTCCGGGGGTATGCACTATCCTACCTCACCGGCTATCTCCAGCTTGTGCCGGTGCATGGAGACCTCATGCAATCTGTCTCTGCTCATGAGAAAGGCATTTATTTTAGATATATTAACCATGAAAAAAGAGCTTCTCATAAGAAGGATGTGCGATGATTAGAAGAACCTTATTGCGAGAAATATCAAGTTGATGAGACTGCTTCTTACCCCTAAAATTGTGATCTTTATTTTTCTGGATTTATTTGCTGATGCCCTCTGGGGACCAAAACAGCACCAGGCACCTCAGAGGAGCTTGATGGAATGAAGGGCAGGTGGAATGAAGTGCCAGGCTAAGAGATTACACTGTAATAAAGTAGTTCACTTGTTTCAAAAACGCGCTTCTTCCAAAAACAGTCAAATGTATTGGTTTTAAAAATTATTTCTTTTGTAAAAGAGAAAAAACAAAATGTATAGTTGATTCTCATTATTCAAAGTGGTTATATTCTATAAAGTCACCCCAAATGCTGATCCTCTGCGCCTCAGGGGTTACGTGCACAGAGCTTGTGGTCACAACCACCAGCTAGTGCATAACTTGTTTAATGTGTTTCTGCTTAAAGACACTTTGTTTAATATTCAGTGCTGAGTCACTGCCATTGAACCCACGGCCAGCTTGGGCGAAGCTTCTCTCTCTCACAGGTTTTCTTGCATCACAAACGACTTGCACTTAGGGACACTAAACAATCCTTTAGTTCATTTTAAATAGCAAAACCACCAGGGAGAAAAAAATTACAAAAAATGTAAAAAAAAATAAAAATAAAAACACGTGGTAGTCACTAACTTCACTGGGAAAGGACACTCGTTTACAGGACGAGCTGAAACAAGAAGCCAGAGGCTCGGAACAAGCACATGGAGTGAGTCCCTGTGCTGCAGGGACGTGACCTCAGATGACCAGAAAAGCACTGAGAACACTGAGGTGTGGGTTACAAATAAATCCTAATGAACAGGTGAACCCACAATTCACAGAAGCCATGAATGGTGAAGATTGGCTGCCTGTCACCTGACATGGGAACGTTAATGTGACTCTGATTCATTCTTCATCCATTCTGAGTGACTTCTAGAACATTCACAGGAATGACTTGATGGGCTCACACTAGATGGGCAAGTATCGATTATGATAAAAATCAATACACAGGTGAGCAGATACCCATATTTGGAAATTTTCCATTTACAGGTGTTATTAATGCCGCAGAGATGCTGTACGGTGCGGTCAGGATCACTCACATAGGGTGCATGAGCAAGGCAGCAGCCTGGACAGGGAATAGCCTAGCACCCAAGGGTCCTATGTCAGTTCATTTTGTGTTGCTATTAAGCAGTGTTTTTCAACCTTTTTTATCTCACGGCACACTTGAACCTATAGTTAAACTTCCACAGCACACTTACAGTATGTTGATCGAAAAAAAAAAAAGAGTAAATAAAAAGAATATGCTTTCTGTGCTTTGAACTTCTTTTGAAAATAATTTAATTAATAATCTTTTTATTGTTGGGGATTCATTGAGGGTACAAAGAATTAGGTTACGCCGATTGCATTTGTTAAAGTTCCTCTTATAATTGTGCCCCACCCCCAAGAGGTGTGCCAGACACTGTGGTCCCCCATACCCCTCCCTTTTCCCCTCTCTCTACTCGCTCATCCCCCTACCTCCCCTGCTGGTATTAGCTCATCTACTGCCTTCATATTAGAATTGAGTACATTGGATTCTTGCTTCTCCATTCTTGTGATGCTTTACTAAGAATAATGTGTTCCACCCCAATCCAGGTTAATATAAAAGATGTAAAGTCTCTGTTTTAATGGCTGACTAGTATTCCCTGATATACATATACCACAGCTTGTTAATCCATTCTTGGGGTGGTGGGCATTTAGGCTGTTTCCACATTTTGGCGATTGTAAATTGAGCTGCAATTAATAGTCTAGTGCAAATGTCCTTATGATAAAAATTTTTTTTTTTCTTCTGGGTAGATGCCTAGTAATGGGATTGCAGGAAAAAGTTTTTGTGGTACACCTAAGCTTCTCTTATAGCACACCCATTAGAAATCACTGCTATAAAGGGATGCCTTGAACCCAGTAATGTATAAGGAAAATTGCTTTTTTTGGCTCATGGTTCTGCAGGCTGTTGGGCTTCTGGTGAGGGTTTCAGGAAGCTTCCAATAAGGCAGAAGGCAAAGGGGGAGCAGGTGTGTTACATGGCTAAGGCAAGGGAGTAAGAGGGGGGAGGGGTGCCAGGATCCTTTAAACAATCAGGGAACTAACAAAGCAAGAACTTATCATCCTCATTGCCATGAGGAGGGCATGAGGCTAGGCATGAGAGATCCGCCCCCATGCAGCCAAACACCTCTCAGCAGACAAGGGGTCTCAGCTGCTGCCTACCCCAGACAAAGCCTGCAGAGCTGAGGGTTCTACACAGCAGGTGAAAGCCAACCATTTCTTAAAGATAATGGCAGAGGAAATTCCGAATGGCTGGCTGTCTCACTGAGAAGAAATATAGATCAGACCAATTCATACTCTCTCTCTCACACACACACCCACACCAAGCATTATTGAGAATGAATAAAATATTCTGTTGGGTCCCTAGAACACATCCTGGGCTCCTTTGTGATTTATTTCAAAGATGAGGAACCTAAAATTACACTAAAAGAATAAAAGAAGAGAAACAACAGGAGAAAGAAATGCTAGAAGAATGGCCTATCCTTCTCAGATACGAGCCATCTCTCAGGACAAGACTAAGAGCAAGCAGCAAGGAAGTTCATGACCAACCGACTCCTTCAGAGGAAACAAATGGTCATTGATGTCCCTCACCCTGGGAAGGCAGTAGTACCAAAGACAGAAATTAGGGAAAAACAAAGGGACGACCCAGCAGTAGTACTTCTGTATACATGTCCTGAGGACTGAAATGAGCATGTTGACAGGACCCTGCACTGCCATGTCCCCCCCAGTATCAGTCCCAATAGCCAAAGATGGGCAACCCACCTAAGAGTCCATCAGGGGATAAATAGGTGAATTTTTTTAAAGGAATATATATGCACAATAGAATCCTATTCTACCTAAAAAAAGAAAATCCTGTCATTTGGGACATCATTGATGAACTCAGAGGACATGAAGCTAAGGGAAATAAGACAGGCCCAGAAAGACAAATCCCACATAATCCCATTCACGTGGAATCTCAAATAATCAAACTCCAAGCGGCAGAGACTGGAATGGTGCTTACCAGGGACTGCGGGGGAGAGAGACGGGAAGAGGATGGTCAGAGCGTACTGAGTGCAGTCGGACAGGAGGAGACAGAGAATAATTAGCATTCATGGTGATGGATATCTTCATTACTCTGATTCAATCATTCTATAATGTAGACATTTATCATAACACCACTGTATACCCATAATTATATAAGACTTTAATTTGTAAAAAAAGTTTTTTAAAAAAGGTTACTGAGCCTCTGGCCATATATCAAGCCAGAAGACAGAAGAGTAAGTCCACTTGGTCTACAGAGGTGGCAACATGTCCACACCAGAGGCACTTGGTCCAGCTGGGCTCAGGGCTGCAGTGAGGGGCTTCAGTGGCCAAAATAACTGTGGAAATTAGGAAGGCTCTGATGTCTCCATCAAGAAGCAGAAGGTCAGAAACACAGCTACATATCTTCTAAACACCTACTTTAAAATCACTCCACGTGCTTCTTAAAAACATGGATGCCGCTGAGTCCACTGCAGCGCCCTGAACCAGACTTGGGTGTTTCTGATGAGCACTAAGGTGCCCGGCCTCAGCTTTCATCAGTTAAGTTCACCTCATACAGAACAAGTGCACAATATCAGTGATTCTGCAGCCCAGCTGTGGGTGGGACACCCGGGAGCTGTTCTCTCAGCCCAGAAATACGCTCAGAATCTGTAGGGGATGGACCCAGGCATCTGCACTTTCTGAAAAGTTCCCTAGGTGTGTCTAGTGCACAACCAGAGTGGATAATCACTTGCTCAAGAATTATCCCCTCTGCAGGGAAGGCTCCAGGTTCAAAATTGATCCAAATACTTCGGACCACTGCTGTGAGCACAACATGGGCTCCCAAACAGGGAGAAACATACAGGGCTGAGGAAAGAATGCCAATTTCCACACTGGATTCTAAAGAAGTAATGTGAAACCATCCTTCAGGAAAACAGTTTTAGTCCAATAACCTCCCCAACCCTGCACACAATAATTTTTAGACATATCAATACTGTTAGCACAATAATTCAGGAAGAAGAGTCTTGGTTGCGTCCCTTACTGCAAACTGAGCCTAAGGGCTGGCTGTGGGTGACATTCCTTTGGGAGGTGACACAGCTATGCTTCCTGATGTCAGGCTGAATCATGACAGGAAGTCCTGCAATGCACGAACTCCCCAAAGCGACCTCTTCTTGTGGTATTTTATCTCAACTCAAATTAAGCAGCACAGGAATTCCAGCAACAGGCCAGCTGCAGGTCTCTGCCTCAGCCTGCCACTCCCCGGGGGCACCTCGGGCGCTCTCCTCAGCCACCTCCAGGACTTCCTAAATGAGCCAATAGGACACACTCCCGGAAACAAGTCTATTTTCTCGTATTTGCAAGTGCAGAGCAGGGTCACTCCCCCAGCGTTATGGTTTTTCTGTTTCGCCTTCACGAGGAGCATTTCTTCCTTTCACATCTTCTTGCAAAATGGGCAAAACTTCAGATTCCAAATATTATGAGGAAACAATGTCGAATTTTTTCAGCTACACAGAAATGAACAAGTACTAAGCTTTTCTCCATCTCCCCAAAATTCTCTTGAACAAAAAGTTGGTTTATTCACTCCCAGAAACAATTCCAAACCACATGCGCTTACGCCGAGGATGGGTGAATTAGGAGCATTCTCCAAGGCTGTGTCCCCACCCAGAAGACACTTCAAGGTAGCAACAGGAACCATATCAGTTCCTAGGGCTCTTGTCAGTGACACTGCCACTAACTAGACTTTACACAGGGAGCAGGTATGCATGTGCGTACACGTGTGTCTGTGTGTGCATGTGTGTTTGTGTGTTGAGTAGGAGATCACTATGGACTTGAGGAAGGGCCAGGCCAGAATCCTGTGTACAAGACTCAGGGTCTCATCTCAAAAAAGAGGGTGCTCCTGGTGCCTCCATTAGTTCCAGGGATCAGATTCCCCTTAGGAAAATTAGGAGTGGAAAAGTTGTGAGTGTGACAACACCCTTTGCACAAATCAAGGCACTGACAGCTAAGAATGGTGGGACATGGGGAGAACCTTGTCACCATGCTGGCCTCCCCTGGGGACAGCTGCATGAGGCTGAGGGGTAACATGGTGCCCGGCAGACCCCATTGCCATGGTAATGCCTATCCATCTGCTCAACACACGGCCACCAGCCACATGGGGCACCTGGCCCTCGAGATGTGAACAGTGTGACTGAGAACTGGATTTCAAATTTTATTTAATTGTAAATAATTAAAGTGTCTATGGCTACATGTGACTTGTGACCCTGAGCAAGCATCCTTGGTGGGGAAGCAGGGAAGGCCCACTTATCAATACTAGAGGCCCACTGTCAACACTAGAGCAACAGGCAGTGCCCACCCTGAGTCAACACAATGCAGGCTACAGGTCAGGCGGACGCAGGGCATGTTATAAACACACCCAGGGACAGAGTCTGTGTGGTCTGGGCTTTTCTCCCTTCCAGAAGTTTCTTCTACTTGGGCCAAACTTGGAGGCTCTGGGTTTTTCTTTTAAGGGGGTGACACATTTTTCTCTAAATACCTAGTTTTATGTATCCAAATCATATTTGATATATAAAAACATAAGAAAGGAACTTTAAAAGAACCCAAGATGCGTAAAGAAGTTGCCTGCCACGCAGGGAGCACAGAGCACACAGATACGTCCATAGCATGGTCTCCGCAGGACATTTCAAACTGCAGGATAAGGGCCTAGAGATCCTCTGAGAACTTCAGAGTGAGAACACTGCCATGACCCCCGGGGTGTCCTTATCCAATGACTGGGGATGGTGGAATTGAGGACAACACCCCCCCCCCCCATGTATTGCTTATTAAACCCAGCAGGTTGACACACATCATCGGGACACAGACAGGCAGTTTTTTTCAAAGTTAAGTGACACTGTTAGGCAAGAGCCATTCTATTTTTGTGACCCTTCCATAAAGTCTACTAAAATCCCTGTGCTCCTAAAAGACTCTTTTCTTCAGTCCCCAGGTAGTTTGAAGCTACCTGCCCTTGACTCCCTGCACCCAGCCACGAGCAGTTTGCAGGGGAGCCAGTGCACTCGGCGCTTTGCACAGAGCATCTCTGAGCCTGACAACCCAAGGAGTAGGTGTTTTTGGCCTCCTTTTGCAGAGGAGGTGGGAGAGCAGGAAAAGGACAGAATCAGATCCTGGGGGTGTGGTCTACTTCTGCTAACCACATTGACCCCCAGAGAGGGGCTCAGAGGCACTTCTTGGAACTGGACGTTTACGGGTCAAAGCCATGGTCCTGGAGACGTTAACACAATTGCATGTGATGAGCGTAGGGTGCTCCCAGGCAAGTGTGGCCTGGTGTGGACGGAGGCAGCTTGGGGCTGGGGGGGTGGTGGCTGCAGCCTGTGCCCAGAGGGCCTACAACAGGGCAACACTTCATGTCACCACCAGCATCAGCCTGCAGGGCCTAGAAGCCAACCATAGACACCAAGAAACCAGGGAGTGAGGTTGTTTATGTCTCTTTCATGAGAAAAACTATTTCACATGAAGAATGCAGATGACAAATCGTCTGACAGAAAATAAGTATGGTGGCTCAACGATACTGCTAAAAGCAACCTTACAGAGGGAAACCACGCAGATCATCTCCTGTAGAAAATGGCACAGATGGGGTTTTCCATCTGATCAGGGCACATGTTCTCGCTCTGCGAATAATTTTGTTTGCACTCGTGTCCTGCAGGTATTAGAGTAGTACACTGAGGACCCGCTGACATTCTCCATCAGATGTCTTCCTCTGGAAATCCCAAAGACTGCCAGACAAGTTCTCTTGCCATGGTGAGTCCTCCCGCACCTCTCTATCAGTCTGCCTGTCTGTCTCTTTTTGCACACGTCCAACAGGGAGGAAACACGCTGGCCTGCCCAGAGTCTGAGGTCTACCCAGAGTACCAATAAATCCTAATTTGGTGAAAACCTTATTGGCCTTCAATAATGTGCTTGTTTATAAAATCCTACCAACTAGTTCTAAAACAGGGGCTATCAATGGGCCACTGCACTGGGTAGAGGTGGGGTACCAGTGGCTTTAAAAAATATCCAAAGGCAGGCCACAGGCCAGACCACCCCAGGCTCTTTGGCACCAGTGGCTGACGCCAGCTCACGGCCATGGCTGTGTGCAAGCAGGCTTGAGAAACCTGACCCCATAACTCTGCGCAAGCAAGCTGACCTCTGGAAGCCCAGTTCCTTGCTAGAAGACAGAATGGTGCCAAGGGTCCTGATGGTCCCTGTGTTTCTAAACTAGTTCTCTTCCTGGTCTCAACCTACTCACTTTCCTTTTCCCTAAAGCTAACCACATTATTATTTTTTTTAAAATCAAAAATAACACATGCTCACGATCATTGTCAATATTGCAAACATTGAAAGCAGGCAGAATAAAACTATGAATTTCACATTTTTTTTCCAAACCAATTCTCCTCCCCTCCCAAAAGGACTATTGCTCTCAGTTCAGTGCCCACATCTCCAGATCATTCTATATATTTACTTACACACACACTTACATAGACAGACATACTACTACGGGCAGTAAATAACAGTCTAATATAGCCTATCATCACATACATGCAGTGATGGGGTGGCACCTGTGGCTCAGTGCGTAGGGCCCCGGCCCCATATACCAAGGGTGGCGGGTTCAAACCCTGCCCCAGCCAAACAGCAACAAAAAAAATAGCTGGGCGTTGTTGTGGGCACCTGTGGTCCCAGCTACTCGGGAGGCTCAGGCAAGAGAAGCACCTAAGCCCAAGAGCTGGAGGTTGCTGTGAGCTCTGACACTACAGGGCTCTACTGAGGGCAACAGAGTGAGACTCTATCTCTAAAAAAAAAAACAAAAAAAACACAGTAATATGTTACATCTTACTTTTTCATCAATCTAAGACATATTTTTTTCCTGTTTCAAATGAGGCAGAGGGACATTTTTATATTTTGGTGTACACAAATTCTACACTTTTTAAAAGCTTGCACAGGATTCAAACCCATGGATTAGACACTCTGTAGTTTATTTAACCAGCTTTCTATGTATTTCTTTTTTCCTTTTTTCCCTTGCAATTACAAAATAAAATGTCGCAAGGATTTACTGTAGGCGTATATATTTCTCCACTTTTGTCCATATATGTGTGTAATAAGTTCCTAAAAGTGAAATTGTTGAGTCAAAGCACTTATGTGTTTTATATTTCAAAAGATATTACCAAATGGACTTGTTGGTGCCCAGCTATATTTTTTTTCTTCTTGGTTTGAAAGAACTCATTGCATATTAAGGTAACTAGTGCTTACAAGCATTGGAAATAATTATGTCTGACAAGTTTTGTTTCCACTTACGTATGTACATTTTTCATTTGTATAGGAATTTGGTTAAAATTTTAGGAAATTATACTCACTGATCTTGTTTTATTATGAATTCATATGTTCTATCACATTTAGAAAGGCCTCCTTCACTCTACTGTTATTTAAAAACCTACCTAAGTTTTCTTTTAGTATTTTTATGATTTCGCTGCTGCTTTTTCAGCCTATGTTTAATTTGGAATTTATTTTGGTATAAAGAGCAAGGTTTTGTTTTTTCCCAACAATATGCCAATTTTTCTAAAATCATCCATCCACTCATAACCCTCACCATCCCCACCTTCTGACTGCTGTGAACCAGCCCCTCGCCCTGCTCGAGGCCCATGTGTGATAGGCTGCCTCCACGGAAGCCTGTCCTACGATCTTGTGGGGTTTGTCCCCTCTTAACACCCTCATTTTCATTTCTTCCCTGGGTCTTCTCATTAGTCTGTCTTTAAAGTTTTTTGTCAATCTAAAGTGAAAGAAATGTGGCACCTTAAGTATTCCAACAAGCTTAATTTGTATGGTACTTTCATGCACAAAATTCTGTGACCTCTGTGCCCCGCACTCGCTTCAGATGGCTCCAGCACCTTCCCCTCAGTACCCGGACAGTCACTTTTAGGAACTTATTACACATACATATTGACAAAAGTGGAGAAATATATATGCCTACAGTAATTCCTTGTGACATTTTATTTTGTAATAGCAAGGAACATCTGAATGAAAAAGCAGAATGAATCAACCCACTTTTTGTTCAAGGGGATTTTGAGGGGATATTCATTTCTGTGTAGTTGGAAAAATTCAACATGTTTTCTCACAATATTTGGAATCTGGAGTTGTGTCCATTTTGCAAGGAAGATGTGAAAAGAAGAAATGTGCTCTTCGTGAAGGCGACACAGAAAAACCATAACGCCGAGGGAGAGACCCTGCCCTGCACCTGCACAGACAAGTCGCAGAATGGCCAGCAGTTATGATGGGCGCTGTGTTTCTAAAATAGTTCTCTTCCTGTTCTCATGCTACTCACTCTTTTATCCCTCAAGCAAAACTTCTTACTCTATTATTATTTTTCTCAACTGTAGAAAGCACAAAGTCATCAGAAACATGGCAGGCAGACAACAGTAGTCAGAGAAAAAATGTAAAGTTTACCTTTCTCTCCAAACAAACTCTACTCCCCTCCCCAAATAACCATCAGTCTTCACTTAACCATTCTCAGGGGGTGAATTGTGGCCACCCGCTCCCCCACCACCCATGCAATTTCAAATGTTAAAGTCCCAACTCCCTAACCTCTTAGAGTGAGACATGATTTGGAGAGAGGGTCTTTACAGTGATGATTATAGTCAAATGAGTGTGGCCCTGACTCAACAGGACTGGTGTCCTCATACAGAAGGGGAAGGTGGACTCAGAGACACACATGCAGGTGGGATGCCACATGAAGATGAAGACGCCTCCCCAGGCCAAGGAGAGATTCTCCTTCACGGCCCATATCTTGATCGCCGATTGCTTGGGCTCCAGAATTGTAAGACAATACATTTCTGTTATTTAAGCTGCTATGTATATGGGACTTTATAGAGAGGTCCCTACAAAACTAATACACTACTCCTCTATTAAGGTGCATTGACAGTCTCCAGAGTTTTCTAGAAGGAAATAAGCTAAAGGAGGATCTTCCATGTCAGTCCTTGTAAACATTGGTGGCTCCCTCAGGGAAATCATCCCTCACAAACATCTACCTTCCTGCCTTCTTTCTAAAACGAGTCCTCCTGCCCAGCAGCTGAGCCACCCTTCCTTGTCTGAATCAGTGAAAGTCCACCTGCATCACAAGTGTTTCCATAAGCAAACAGAAAGTCTGAAATTATACCCCCAGCCCTCTCATTCTAGACATCCATGACACCAGAACTCCCCCTCCCTAGCCTTCTTTGCCTGATGGTGACACAGCCACAGATGTGAAGGTCCGACATGAGCACCATGTGGTGCTTAGTGCTGTGGTGCTTGATGCTGGGGGTATTCAATGCTGGGAGTACTTGGCACTAGGGTGCTTGGTGCTGGGGTACTCAGTGCTGGGAGTACTCGGTGCTGGGAGTTCTTAGGTGGGGGTACTCGGTGCTGGGGTGCTCAGGCTGGGGGTTCAAACTTGCTTCCCACATGACACTAATTCATGTTGGATGGTAGGTTTGGAGGTGAGCTCAATCTCTATGGGAGGGAGGCACACACCAAAGCCTCAGATGCCCTCACAATGATCACTCAGTGGTCCAGGATGTGTGGCCAATTCCTACGGAATTTTCTTAAGTTCTTGACATAGGTAAAAGATCACAACAGTTAACTACAGGTAAAAGAGTAAAACTAACCTGCCTTGAACCGAGCTTATGGCCTCCCTCAGGCTTCCTTGGGTCTGTTAATAGGACTTTGAGTCCCCCCATCACATAAGCATGACAGCACATCCACTCTTGATAAGAGAAATGGATGAGGAGTCTGGTTCTGGATTAGAAACACTTAACATTCAAAGGCTTACATCCCAGCAATGTCACTCAGGGGCTGGACCCTTTCCCTCTCTGGGTCTCACTATTTCTCAGCTGGCTGAAAGAGATGGTCCCTAAGATCCTGAAGGAGTGAAGGAAATTTCACCCCCAAATATGACCCCATCGTATAAAGAATATCTCAAAGTGAAGGTCATTCAAGGTCCAGAAACACTGGAGGAGGCGGTCCCTCCATCTGCATAAACAGGACTGGCCAGATCAGAGGATCAAAGGGGACATGTGATACCCCTTCCCCTTCCTGTTATCTCAACATATTTCAGGAATGAGGGTCAGGATGGAGTGGACCTGGCCCAAATCATTTCGGTCATAAATATCTGTCTCCCAGGTTAATCTACAAGTCAATCTATTTCTCCCGCACCCCTTCATCCCCCTAGTAGCTGTTCATACCCTAATACTCCTCAATTTCCCCCTGTCCTCTGAAAAGTCTATATGAAGATTTCTGGAAACTTCGGTCATCACTCTGAATTCTCCCCCTGGGCACTGTAAATAAATCCTCTGTCTTAATTGTGAGTTGATTCTTCAGCAAGCTTTAGAGGGCAAGTTTCCCCTCACCCCTTCCATCCTGTCCACTTCTAATATCCTATGCATCTTTACACAGGCTTCTTAAGAAATCCATGATTTTGGACTCTCAGTGTTGAAATAGCAGGATGAACTTCACACCTCTTCTTAGACTCCCTTCCTGTGTGAACCACAGGGTCACTGACTGGGCTACAAGAGGGGTGGTGAAGACCACAGAGGCAGCAACGCGCAACCTGGGAAACCCAACACCCGGGCCTGCGATGTGCACCCTGCTCTAGCCAGGCCCTTCTCCTTCCTCTTCACCCTGACTTCCCTCACATAGCTGTGACCATCAGCTGATTGGCTTTGCTAACAAGAAAAGGAAGTGGTGGACTTCTGCCTCAAGCCTATGCAGCAGCGATCAACGCAGAGAAAGGAGGGAAACAACATGAAAAGCAATGTCGTGCTGGGGAGCTAGGGAGGCACAGCTTTAGCAGCCTGGAAATACTGCTGCCCTGGAAAGACACAGCGAGATAGGCTCAGAGTAGAAGGGGAAACCACAGCGCTGAATGCAGGCAGGCAGCAAAGGCACAGGGCCTTAGAAGTGGCAGGGAGGAGCAGGGTCAGGCAGGAAGGAGTGGAGAGGAAAGGAGAGGAACAGAGAGGAGAAGGGAAGGGCAGGGAGGAGAGTGGAGAAGTAGGGTAGAGCAGGAAGGAACCAGTGCTCCTGAGTTGCCAAGCAAGCAGCAAAATCCACCCCCCCCCAACTTTGTGGAAAGGATGTGAGGCTTGGTTTGGACACCAGGGCATAGCGTCCATGAAGAACAGGGAGCCTCTGCTCCCCACACACTGAGTCCTGGTTCACCCTGCCTCATGCATTTCCATGTCCCACCTTCCCATCTCACCTGCCAATAAATGCAGCCTCAAAAGACTAATTCATAGGGCACCTCAGGAAAAGAACTGCACACACTGTGGAAATACCAAGCACATGAGGAAAGCTGACACCAAGAAGGAGAAGCTCCAGCCAAGCAGATAGAGGGGCTGATGCCCCAGGAAGACAGGGTAACAATGCAAGGAGAGAATGTCCCCACTGGAACTAGCCATAAAAGAACACAAGAACCTGATGTATCATTAAAGCTAATAAACAAAAAAGAACTAACTGCGTTCCTTGAAAATTCACCACCTGATTACTAAAATTAAAAAAAAAAACTCAGTAGATGAACTACAAAACACGATGGATAGGGCCAAAGGGCTTTTCTTGAGATAAAAATTAATCTCATGGCAATAGAGTGGGAAATATTAAAAGAAAACGTGTATTCATCACAGCATTGCTTATAATATCAAAAGTTAGAAAAAATCTAACCTACTATCAACAAATTATCATAATATAATAAAATACAGTAATCCAATGGGAGGATCCCTTGAACTTGGGGGTTCCAAAGAGTAAGACCTAGAGTGAGACCTTGTCTCTACTAAAAATAGAAAAACTAGTCAGGCTACTCAGGAGGCTGAGGCAGAAGGATTGTTTGAACCCAGGAATTTGAGGTTGCTGTGAGCTAGGCTGAGACTATGGCACTCTAATAGCTCAGGTGACAGAGAGAGACTCTCTAAAAAAAGAAGAAGGAGAAGAATAAGAACAAGAACAACAACAACATACACTCCACCCCCAACATTATATCTTCTGAAGATACACACATCGATGTACACACATAAGTGCTCAGGACTGAGACAGCTAACTGGTCTCCCGCAGTGGGGTTGGGTAGATGGCCAGAAGGGCCTTTCAGTTGCTTGTTGAATCTGAATCCTTTACTAAAGGACATATATTCATGTATCATTATGCAAGTGAAAATTTTCAAAGAGAAAAATGACAGAAAGTTCTTCCATCCTGGAGCTCAGAGAAACTAACTTTAGCAATTGTAGTCACTCATTTGAAAGCTCCCTGGGAATGCTCTTATGAGCCTCCATCCAAACCTGCAGAGGCTGATGCCCATCACACCACCAGGGAGAGGCTCTGATAGCGTTGTCAGTTGTAACCACACACCAGGCACCGGGTACTACAGGCACAGTCTCAGTCACACATCACAGCCACACTCTCTGCAATTACTTAATATACAAATCCTCAAAAACAGCTTAAAAATGGTCAGTGGATTTAAACTGCTGGGGACCTGAGACCCTATTCTCAACACTAGCTACAGAAATATTCATTAAGCGTGGCTTTGAGGCATCCTATCCATCAAATAGTGCAAATATTCTTAGCACTTAAGGTGAAAACAACCACAAGACTCTGCCTCTCCAAGAAAAAAGCTCAGGACCTTGTAAAGGAGCAGCCAGAGGCCACAGTGTGTCCCAAGGAGGCTGCAGGTGCGCAGTTCTCAGAGGTGCTCTAGGAACAAACACTGTCCATGGTGGTGTGGGACGACCAGCCAAGACGGGCCGGTCTGGGAGAATGTCCATGGACCTCACCGCAGCAGCAAGAGGCTCTGAGGAAGGCCTCAGCAGTCATCCCTGCTAGCTGAGCGTCATTTGCCTCACTTTCCCCACACTTGCTTGAGCAAAGCTTCCTAGGAATTCTGCTTCACAGTGCCCAGCACCCACTTGAGGAATCAAAGGTATCGCAGGGAAGGCCAGCGATCTCAGTAAGGTCCCATGGGCTCTCTGTCCCAGAAAAATTAATATTCTTATCGCTCAGAAAAATAAAACATTAGTGTCAGATCAAATACAAAGGCAACACTGACACTGATTTAAAATGTAGATGCTAACTGCTAACGTACGGTTAAAAATAATCTTTTACTAAGCATGAAACAAAATACATTCTGTTGGAAGAGATCATGAAAGTTCTATGCTACAAAAAAATAGATAACCATAGGAATAAAAAGTTTGGGGGAAATGTTTTCAACAGTAATAACAATAGATTTAGGTAAAATGGAGGTGACTGTTGATAGAAGGCATATTAGCACCCCTCAAAGTAAAACAGAGTATGATAAATGATTTGCAGAAAATATATTTGATCAACCAATTCCATCAAAACATTCTTTAGGTACTAGTACATGTATGGCGAGACTAAAGAGCAGTTGTCACACGAGAAGACAGAGGGTTCCAGAAAAAAAGAAAGAAAGATGGAACTGAGAGATTAGTTGGTGTATTTGACTCTGTGGAAAACTGTGTCAAGAGGGGTTTTAGGTTTATGTCAGAGAGTGACCAAGAAAATAACAGGCACAAAGCAAACTAAGAAAACACAGAAACAAAACAAGGGTTTACCCCAGGAAAAGCAAAAGAGATGGAAGAATGAAAACTTAGTTATATACCTTGCTTTAGCAGCAAACTGAACTTACATAATCATAATAAACATCAAGTAACTGCTTAACCCCAAATTATGGAATGAGTTCCCTGAGGGACAGTGTGGGAGAGGATGGAAGGTAACAGGTGGCACATAAGACAGTCATGTCCTCAGTTCTCAGACTAAGAAGCAGACGGTGTCTGAAATTGATACATCCCCCAAATTAGCAATCAGGCCCACGATAAGGGAATAATGTAGAGAATTCTAGAACAAATAACTCCAAAAGATAAGCTCCTTTTGAGAAGCAGTACTAGCAGACAAGAAAAGTGAAACTTATTATAAATGAAAACTAAGTGAAAAGAGACATTAACTCAGGTCACCTGAAAACACTTCCGTGTCAGCTCAACAGGAACTGACATATGTAATAAACTACCAGACTGACCAAGACAGAATGAAGATTCACCAGTTAAGACACACCAATGGAGTGAAGAAATAGGAGGTTCCATGCTGGACTTTCAAGTGCATTTTATAGCTAGGCAGAGTACACATAAGTATATCAATATTTAAATCATGAATTTCCCTGAATCTCTGCCCCGGGCCCTCTCCTTTGTATACACGCTCTCACCCCATAAACTGTTCGCAGGAGTAGGCTCTCACTCACCTCACACCAGCCCACCTTCCCTGTAGACCTGCTGGTGCCTGCCTGTGTGTGCTCCACGTGGGTCAAGGTATGTCTGTCACTAAGCTCCCCAGGCTGGAAGCCCACCATGTGCCCCAAACCTGCTCCCTCTTGGAGCTCTAAGAGAGCAGTGGTGGGCAGCACTTTGGGTTAGACAGTGGTTCTCAACCTGTGGGTCGCGACCCCTTTGTAATAATGAGAATGCATCGAGGCATTAGGAAGGTTGAGAACCACTGGGTTAGAGAGATGGTCCTCACTGAGAGATACACCTTCGGCAGATGACCAAAAGCTCACCCTACCCTCCTCAGTAACCAGGTCATCGCTAACATTCTCAACTGTCCTCACTTTCTTTGGGGGTTTTTTTGTGGTTTTTGGCTGGGGCTGGGTTTGAACCCGCCACCTCTGGTATATGGGGCAGGCACCCTACTCCTTTGAGCCACAGGCACGGCCCTCTCACTTTCTTTTATTTTATTTTTTTCTCTCTTCAGGAGTAATTCATTTTCCTGTCCTCGCTTTGTCTACCCACCATGTGACTTTGGCCAGCCTCCAGAAACACGTGGTTTCTGAGAAAGAAAAGAATTGAGAGGGTCACTTTTGATTTGTTGAACCCACTGTAACATAAAACAAATATTCTTCTTTCCATGACTAAATTGTTTTGTATTTAAAATTCTGATTCAATCACTTTTCAAGAGACATAGGGCAAAACTTACAATATTGACTTTTTAAGGCAAAAAAAGTAAATTGACACAAATTAATATTTTCTTGGATAAGATTATAAGCACATAGAAAATTTCCCTTATAACACAATCTCAAAATGAATGGACTTTCCTAAAACCCAATCAGATTTATGTTTTTTTAAATCTCCCCACAATCCCTCAGTAGAAAAACTTTTTTTCCTTAGTGTTCAAATTCAAGGAACGGGATAAGAGGCAGATCAGGCAATTTTATTACAATCTCTCATTAGGACTCTGTCTTTTAATTTTAATTGCTTTAGAAGAAAACAATGCTCGGTGTGTAGATATTTAAAACAAATTCTTTCCCAAAGGCCTAAATTTCTATTTTTTCCTCTACTTCATTACAACTAAACCAACCTGGAGTTTTGTTAAAATCTGCAAAACAAGGGTAGAAGAGGTGTTAACGGAGTAATGGGAGGAAAATCCATACGGTAAAAGTTGTGAGAGTAAAAATTAGCTTGCATGTTAAAAACTGCCCTGCCATTCCTTAGGCATAGATAACAGACAGAGATAACAGCAGCTGCAAAGTTGAAACACTACAGTAACCCCTTCTGTGAACAGCTAGCTACTGCTTTTTCTCTGAAATCATAGACTCAGAAACTGTGCTATTGAAATTATATCACTAAAGGATGCAACGTGCCCCTCTTACTTGAAGGCTCAATATGATCTCTATGATTGAACATGGAGTGAAATCTTGCTATTTCAAACTCCTAGAAAGGAAGGTACTGCTCATCTATTACTGGAATGTGTGAGGAATTGAGCAATAGAAACGGACTTCCCTTTCAAAAGCAAACAATAGTTGAGAGGAGTCACATTCTCAGTCTCATCTTTAAAAAGCAAGATCTTTTTTTTAAATTGTGGTGGTGATGGTGGGGGGCGGGGGTGTTGGCTCACGCCTGTAATCATAACACTCTGGGAGGCTAAGGCAAGTGGATCAGTTGAGCTTAGGAGTTCAAGGCCAGCCTGAGCAAGAGCGAGACCTTGGCTCTATTAAAAAAAGAAAAACTAGCCAGTCATTGGGGTGGGTGCCTATAGTCCCAGCTACTCAGGAGAATGAGACAAGAGAATCACTTGAGCCCAAGAGTTGGAGGTTGTTGTGAGCTATGATGGCACAGCACTCTACCCAGGGCATCAGAGAACTGTGTCTCAAAAAAAAAAAAAGAAAAGTTTTAGGGAACTTCATTTAATGACACAACCTGCCCTAAGCTGGCACACAGCTATTTAAAGTCTTTATTTATTTCACTAATGAGAATATACTGTTAAATGTAGAAGTACAGAAACATGAGTGTGTGGGATTACAGAATGTAATGCACACTCACTGGGCTGGTGCATACACACCTAAGTTCTGAGAAACATCTTCCTTGATTGTAAAATTTAGATTCTAAATTTACATTGTAGAAAATCTTGAATTACATACAAAATGTATCTTTTTGTATAATGACTGTGGGTTTATAATGTGCTGCATAAGTGAAGTTCTACTAAGAAGTCTTTGGTTTAAATACAGAGAGATTAGACCTTAATATTTGGAATATTAAAAATGGGCTTAAAGAAGACCAAGATGGTTCATTTCTAAAGTTTCTAAATCTAGCAATAAAATAATCTTTCCCACAATTTCTTCTCTCAGAAAAAGCAAAGTCCTAAACTATACGCCCTATTTTTATTCTGGCTTAAAATATTTAAAACATTCTGGTAATTAAAACTGTTGCAAAATCCTGTGAAAATAAACACACAAGTATCCTCTAATAAATTGGAACTAAAACAATGGGCACACATGTGAACAAAGGGAAATAAAACTCACTGAAAATTAAGCGATGAGGAGGAGGTAGCAGGAGAGAGGCAGAAACTCAACCTAAGGCAATGAACACCACTTAGGAGGTGGGGACTTACTGTACTGACTCAAGCATTACAAAAGCTAGCTATGTAACAAAAACAGTTGCACCCCTTAAATACTTAGGATATTATAGCATATTTAGGATAACAAATCAAAATTCTGTTTCAATCCAAGTTAATACAAGAAAATTAAGATAGAACGAAATGATTTGATAATTTCAACCGACAAGATTTCTCACATAAAACACCTAAGACTTTACAAGAACTTAATTTTTTTTACTTCACCTATAAATATACCCATGTACTTATGGACTTTCACAGGTGGAAAGAGGGCACATCAATGTCTTTAATTGCATTTAATTAAAATACTGCCACTGTAAAAGCAATGGATTTGTTCTTACTAAAACAAAGAAATCAGATGGTACGATCAATTCCATTTCTTTCAGGAATTCTCAGGCATTATATGAGGTTTTTTTTTAAATGAAGATATGGCACATTTCTGTACTGAAATGCTTGAAGGGTTAAAAAAAAAGAAGCAGAGAAGAGGAAAAGCTCTTCAGCCAATAGTCGCACTTGAGTTCAGCTGAATCTTTGGTAAGTCAGGCAAAAGTCGTGAAATAATTTGCAACCGTATTTCAAACATAAAAAAGATTTAGTGATTTTCTAGCCCTTAAACAAGAGTGGGGAACCTGGCCTTCTGATTTCAAGATTGTTCTTTTTTAAGCACCAAAGGAGGCAGGAAAAGTTTCATCTTTCTCAGGTGCACCCTTTTTAATAAAAGGATTTGCTTTGTAAAGTTTGGATTCAATCAAAAGGACTTAGCAGAACACTTAACCGCCTTGACGGAAAAGTTTCCTATCCTTTGAAGCCATATTGCAAAACAAATACACAAATGAAAAACAAAACAAACGAAAAAACTTAGCTGACACGTACAGTAGGTAAAACTTTCTTGCTCTCCAAGTCATTCAATGGCTAAGTAAATTACCATGAAAATGTATCAAACGTTTCACGTTATGTAACTACATTCTTTCTATAGTAAAGGGTGTGTGTAAGCAGGCGTCCTCAAACTACGGGCCTGCGGGCCACATGCAGCCCGCTGAGGACCTTTATCTGGCCTGCCGGGTGTTTTTGCCACCGCTGCCTGTCCTGCTTAGCAGCCGAATGACTGGTCCCGGGGCCCGCAGTCCGGCCCTCCAACGGTCTGAAGGACAGTGAACTGGCCCCCTGTTTAAAAAGTTTGAGGACCCCTGAATTTTAGAGACTTGAGGACATGGAACTTTCTACACTGATCGCTTTGGTAAACACAAAGGCATTTTCCAGTGGATTCGTCTAACCGACAAATGAAAATGTTCTAGTTCAGACCGAGTTTCTCTCGCTGTGCCTGATCCCAGCTCGCGACTCCCAGGCCCCGCGGCTGCCGCGCTATCCGCGCCCAGGGCCACCGGGGTCCCAGCGCCGCTCTCCACGTGGTCCCGACCTCTGCGCCCCTCTCCACCTTGCTCCAGCCCCTCTCCCCTGGCGCAGTAACTGGACGCCGAGCGTTAGTTGGTTCAGGGGAGAAGCTGGCAGAACGTGCTGCTTTTTACCCAAACGGTTCCGTGTCTTTCCCTCCAATTTTAAAAGGCCCTGCGGTTACCTGCCCAGCGCGGGGTGTCTGGGCACGGAATGAAAAGTGTCTGGCAGAGCCTGCACGCGGCGCCCTGTTCTCCTCGTCCCCTTTCCTAACCAAAAAGTGCTTCCGGAGCTCGGCGGGGACCGACGCGGCCACACCTACCTGAGCCAGGTGAGGCTAGGGCGGGGCGCGCGGGGCCGCCGCTCCTCCTCGCTGTCCCGCGCCGGTGTCGCCTCAGCTGCCCGGCCCGTGCCGCTTCCTCATTTTGGGGAACTTCCTCGGCGCGCCGGGGCAGGAGGCCCGCACTTCCTCTCGGCCCGGCCCGGCCCGCCCCGCTGACCGCGCCCGTGCGCCCGGAGCTGGGCGGGCGCGGGCGGGAGCGCCGGGCCCGGGAACGGACGCGGGGCTGGGGCGCTCCGCCCTCCCGCCGGGCTCCGAGGGCCGGGCACCGGGCGGCGCGGGGACCGAAGGTGGGTCTGCGGACGCCGCGACCGCGCCCCCGCGGCACTGGCCCCTTCCTTGCCGTGCAACTGCTGGGGAAGAGAATCTTCAGGGGATGGGCGTGCACTGTAGGGCGCAGGCTGCCACCCCAGGAGGACCTGCTGACACGGGGACCAGGCGGCCCAGGCAAGAGGTGACCCCCTAGGTGAACACCAGACTTTGGCAAGACGCCGGGCTGTTTTCTGAAGGGTTTAATTATGACAAGGTTCTCGCATTGCGGGTAGAAGTGCGGACCGCCTGCCGCGCTCTGAGGAAGTGTCCCAAATGGGGAAGTGCCACCGGCAGGAGGTGAGGCGACGCCCACAAAGGGACCGCGAGCAGGAGCGGGCGGCCCTGCGTTCCCTCGGCTGCCCCTGCTGTTCCTTCTACCGGTAACTGGCTCCGGTGTCTACAATTAAATGAATTTAAGCGTAATCCTTTACCAGGGTCCTGAAAATAATTTTAAAACACAGGCTTGAAACCCCATTCCCTTACTTCTCCCTTTCCCTGCTGGGCATTCCTCTTTACAATTTCCCCACGAAATTGTGCCCAGACCTTCTTAATAACACCGGTGTACCCTGTGCAAAAATGCGGTCATACAATAAAAGACGCAATGCGTTCGATTGTACTTGTTATGGAGGAAGATAAAGGGGTAAGAATGTTGACACTCAAATGGAGGCCCTCGGCTTTTCACTGCCCATGTTACTGGACGTTCATTCATTTTGCCGTTAATTTTGTAGCCTAAATGAAAAATTTTTATTATGGGTATGTTTTTAATCATTGGACTTCATTCTGCTTCAGTTAGCTAACAAAATAGCTATCATTCCCTAAGTGGAAGCAGGAATATGGCTATAGGAGGTTTTCAGCGTTGACGATATTGTTGGGAATTGGGAACGAGGCCACCTGTCTCAAAACTGTGCGTGAAGAGCAAACCTAGACTTTGCTACATCGCGGTTTCCCTAGGGTTTCATCTTGTGGACATGAAGCCCTCCCCAGAAGCAGATCCTGGAGCTATGAGTCTTGTAGAGCGTCCTGAACTGTGAGGCAAACGAATCTCTCCTCTTTATAAATTACTCAGCCTCTGGTATATGTTTATGCCAACACGAGCAAACTAAAGCAATAACCAAGTCCACAGGGAAATGACACCATGACTAAGAACCAGCAGAAACCCTTAAACAACATAAACAGACTTGGAAACTTCTAGAGGTTCTAGATCCTTCTCCAAGCTCCCTTAGATTGCTGTGATCCTTCCCACCTTTCAGTCATATTCCATGATAACTAGTGAGTAGTGTTTTTTTTTTAAAGTTAAAATGATCACACAAATATCTAGAAAAAAACTTTCTAATTTTTTTTTTTTTTTTTTTTTTGGCCAGGGCAGGTTTTGAACCCACCACCTCTAGTATAGCCAGCACCCCACTCCTTTGAGCCACAGACGCTGCCCTTCTCCAGCCTTTCTTTGCCCCATGTTTCTTTTTCTTTGCTGATTTTGCTTTATGTCCTTTCACCGTTCTGCATCTTGGGTGTACAGAAATTTCTGATATTGGGTAATTTATAAAGAAAAGAGGTTTGTTTGGCTCACAGTGTTGCCAGCTGTACAAGATGCATGATGCCAGCATCTGCTCCTTCAGGGAGCTTCCATGCCTGTGGAAGGCGGAGGGAGTGTGTGTGTGTGCAGAGACCACATGGTGAGAGAGGAACCAGACCAGAGACACACTAGGTGCCAAGTCCTTTTCAACAACTGGCTCCAGAGGAAACTAAGAGCAAGAATTCACTGACTTCCCCTCTCTCCCCTTCCCCCCACCCTCAGAATGCACATACCTCCTACCAGACCCCTCCTCAGACAATGGGGATCAAATTTCTACACGAACCTTAGTGGGACCAAACCCATTTCCAAAGCATAGCTGTTAGGTTTCACTGTGAGCCCTTCACTGTCCTTGAAAAATTATTTGAGAGGATTAATTATTTGTTCAGGCCTTTTCAGAGACAATGAGCCTTTGCTTCTTTGAGCACTTGAAGGTAAATTCTTCACTTACGGTTTTTGGACTGTTCTAGCTGATAATGGCATAACATTGGGGTGGTTTCCTTTTCTTCTTTCACCTTTCTTTTATCTTGGAAGCTGTTTCCTGTATTCCCTGTCTTCTCTTTCTTACTTCACTGAATCCTTCTGTTGAAGCACGATCTCCTCCTGAGACATGGAAGTGGATATTTTTAAGAGCATCTGTATCCAAAATGGTTCTACCATCATCAAGTTGGATTGATGGTTTAAATTGTTGTTATTCTATTTTGGAAATTATTTTTCTTCACAATTTTTAAGCCCTTAGTCCAGGGGTCCTCAAACTTTTTAAACAGGGGGCCAGTTCACTGTCCCTCAGACTGTTGGAGAGCTGGACTCCAGGCCCTGGGATGAGTTGGCTGCTAAGCAGGACAGGCAGTGGCAGCAAAAACACCTGGCAGGCCGCATAACCATCCTAGGCAGGCTGCGTGTGGCCCACAGGCCATAGTTTGAGGACACTTGCATCTCCTTGCTTCAAATGTTGCTTTTGATAACTCCAAAGCATTCTGATTTTCTTTTTTGGTGACATTTTATTTTCACTTTGAAGGTTGTGTTTGTACCTTGTGTTTTGAAATTGATGTTATGTGATTATAATATGGGTGTTTGTGGGAAAAATTGTCATTTATTATAAACATAAGGAAAATTTATTGTAAATAAAAATCACTTAAAAATCACACATCTGGAAACATTTTATTTATTTATTTATTATTTTTTATTTTTATTTTTGACCCGGGCCAGGTTTGAACCCATCACCTCCGGTATATGGGGCCAGCGCCCTACTCCTTGAGCTACAGGCGCTGCCTGAACCATTTTCATTTATGAAAAATTTTTCTTACATTATTTTGTTAACGTTTCATTTCTCTTCATTTTTCTCTGTTCCACTTTTCTTGAACTGTTGCATTTGGATGCTAGCCCTTTGTCTTTGTGGTATATTCTTATGTGCTTTTCTCTCTCTTTTTTTAATTAAGTAGATTTAGCAGGTACAAGTTATTTATTGATGTATGAATATATTGCATAGTGGAGATGTCCAGGCTTTTAATTTATCCGTCACCTGAATAGTATACTTTGTGCTTAATAGATAATTCTTCATCTCACATCCCCCTCTTGCACTCCCCTCTGAGTTCCTAATGTCCATTCCATCTCTTTGTAA